>CM063506.1:165203225-165205725 GCA_032207245.1 Pardosa pseudoannulata | reverse complement strand
TTAGAACTTTACGTAAAGCAAAATGTACTTACTTTGTGACCTCCCTTATATATATTTTATTGTCAGATCATTTATTAGTGTTTTATAGAATATTTTGAACTGAACATATCAGTTATATATAAAGGGAGTATAAGAGAGTTAGAGAGGTTACTTATTAACACATCAAAATTTAAAGGTAACCAATTCAAACTCTCAGGATTTAATTTCTTAATAAATTTTATATTCGAATCTTATAAATACATAATTTTTTTTTCTTTAGGTGGTAGAGGTATGTAATAATTACTAAAACTCTTCTCTTTTACAGGATAAACGTGATATTAAAAAATTATACTGAAAGAATGATGAATGATTATTCTTAAAATGGATAATAAATAAGTAGACAAACTATTTATAAGTGTTGTTTGGACAGACTCTCTTATTTGGGATCATAGGAGAGGAAAGTCAAATTACTCACTCTTCCAGGTAAAGCATGTTTAAATGCACATATTTCAAAGGGATAAAATGAAATGAAGAGCGACCATCTGTTGTGAATTTAAGAGTGATAAAACTCAAAATTCCTTCATATGGCTTCAAAAAGAAGAGAAAAATGTTTAACAGGTATTTTTGCTTTACAACCATAGTTCATTGAAGAGTAATGGTCAAATCAATTCAGTCGAATTTATGAGGAAAAGTAAGCCACGTCCATTTGGAACATTTACACTTACTGAGTATTAAAAGTGTACGAATCAAAAATAATTTTTTAGAAAAATAATCGAATTTTAGAGAATGGTCATTAACAAGGATATTTTCTAACCCATGTACTTAAGCTTACACAATAGCACTTATTAAACCTATGAAGAATTATATTTTGTTAAGAATAAAATACTCTTAGTTCACTCAGGTGGATAACTTCTCATCTGTTTTTGAATTTCTTAAATTTCAGATATAATGAACTGCATAAGACTCCCCAGCATAAAATAGACTTAGTTAACTCAGGTTGGTATCTTCTCATATGATTTCAAATTTCTTAAATCTAAGATATTTATTATGGACTGCACATCGTAAAATAAACTTTGAATTTAAACAATATTGAATATTACATATTATTTTCCTTAATGATCAGCTGTTTTTTAAGGGAACAAAGAACGTTGAAATTCAGTTTTCAAGATTTCCAATAGTTAACTATATTTGTATAATGAGAATATATAAGGTTGTTACATAAAATGTACGAGTCAAAAATTTATTAGAGAAAAAATTATATTAAAATATGAGACTTGTTTAAAATTGAATTATTAAGCATTATTTCTTAAAAATGTTTTTCGTACACATTATACTAACGAATTGCTTTTATTTTTTCATTCTACCTTTATCATTTATGTAGGAATTTAACTATTTATGTTAGGCAATTATTTAGCGTTATCAAATGCTTTATCAATTCTTTTTGCAGAGAAAATATTTTCAGATTTTCAAAAGCATGCCCATTTTAATAAAATGTTATATTAACATTCGAAATTACTAATTCATATAAAATTTATGCATACTGACATTAAAATTAGTAAAATAATAATAAAAGTTTTTACTGAAAATAATGAAGTAAATAATTGGTGTATTGTTTTAAAAGGAATCATGTTTTTAAAAAGGTCGTATTATTGATTTGATTATACAAATCAATATATTAAGAATATAAAATTTTTGAAAAAATATTTAAAAAATATAAATATTGTATTTGTGAACATAACATAAATTTTTGAAAAATCTGTTTGGATTTTTCATTATATTAAAATTAAATAACAAAGACTAAATGTAATATATTTAAAAAAAATGAAATTTTATGGAGAAAAACAGATTTTAGAAAGATTATAAAAAAAGAGTTATAGCAATCTTATAAAATTTAGGCATATGGAACATTTCGAAATTACTAATTCGATAATAAAATTGCTTAACTGAAAAAATTGAAAGTTTAAAGTAATTCTAACTGAATGTTTAAAATAAGGGTGTATATGACAGTTTTCAAAGCAGTAAGATAATCATGTTATTTGAAAAATGCCGTTTAATGAAGAAGGATATACAAAGCTTGGGTTTTGCAGAACAAAAAATCGTTTCAAATTTTTAATCACAATTTGTCATTTTGAATGTCCCTACTCCCGTGAAACATAAAATGACGTCATTTGTAACATATGGAAAAAAATTAGTATTAAATGGTTTATTAGGATATCACAACAGACTACTGTAAAATGAATCTTTATAATAGATAAGGCTATATATCATGTTTCTAGCCGATGTGGAAAAAGTAAAATTATACACGAATCGTAGAAAGATATAAAAAAAGGAGTTATATTGCCGTATGATGGCTATTTGGGCAGGATACTGATCTACGGAACCGGTTTGGTTTGGTTTGTAGCGTTATGGTTGCTTTTCTGCTACACTAAGGCTAATGAGATATGGACATGTTACTCCTCTGTTCAGTTCTCAGACAACACTCTTAGTTTTTACCTTTTCTTAAAAGACCTCCACATCCATA
>CM063506.1:165193225-165198225 GCA_032207245.1 Pardosa pseudoannulata | reverse complement strand
TCTTGAAACAGAATATTGTGGTTTAGTAAGCTGCCTCTGTGAAGCAGAAGGAAGAGCTATATTACTCATAAAGGAGAGATCGAATTTGGTAATTATATTTATATAACCACCTTCAAACTAAAGATTGCGGTTTAGTAAATCCCACTGTAGCGAAGATTTGACTGCGGTGTTCAACGCAATCAACCAACTACTTATTGTAATGCAGTTTGGAATCTATTCCATGCAATAGGTTATGGTTTCGTGAAACTCCTTACAGCAAAACATGGATCGTATCGCTTATAACAAACGAAACACACACTTTGGCTTGTTTATTACCGGATTAAAAGAGATTAAGGTTAAGTTAGTTCCAGTGTTGCTAAATGTGGAATACAGTACTAAATCAAATCATGGCTTAAAACAGAAGATTGGAATTTATTGAGCTCCTGCGAAGCAAACAGAAGATCAGTAGAATAAAACAAGCCACTAAATTTGGTAACATCCTTCAGAATCATGTCTTAAAACAGAATATTGTGGTTTAGTAAGCTGCCTCTGTGAAGCAGAAGGAAGAGCTATATTACTCATAAAGGAGCAATCAAATTTGGTAATGATATTTATAACCACCTTCAAACTAAAGATTGCGGTTTAGTAAATCCCACTGTAGCCATAATTAGACTGTGGTGCTCAAATGCAATCAACCAACTACATATTATAATGCAGTTTGGAATCAATTCCATGCAGTAGGTTGTGGTTTCGTAAAACTCCTTAAAGCAAAACGTGGATCGTATGGCTTATAACAAACGAAACAAACGATTTGGCTTGTTTAGAACCGGATTGAAACTGATTACGGTTAAGTTAGTCCCAGTGTTGCTAAATGCGGAATATAATACTAAATCAAATCATAGCTTGAAACAGAATATTGTGGTTCAGTGAGCTTATGTGCAGCAAAAAGAAAATCTGTAGTACCATAACCAAGCTCATAAACTAGTTAATTATATATAATGGCAAAAAAATTATTCCCCTTTTAATAATATTCTATGATTTACACACCTTGACCACAAGGACCAAAATTAATCATAAAAAAACATGGTGAGAAACAAAGCTACGGTAGATCTTTTGGCAATGGAATCGATTTCATACCGGAGTATATAATGGCTTGAAACAGAATATTGTGGTTTAGTAAGCTGCTTCTGTGAAGCAAAAAGAAGATTTATAGTACTCATAAAGGAAAAATAGAATTTAATAATGATATTTATAACCAGCTTCAGACTAAAGATTGTGGTTTACTTAGACCCAATGTAGTGAAAATTAGACTGTGGTGCTTAAAATCACCCAACCAACTACATATTGCAAAGCAGTTACGAATCCACTCCATGCAGTAGGTTATGGAAGACTATTTAGAGCAAAACATGGATCGTATCGCTTATAACAAACGAAACAAACGCTTTGGCTTGTTTAGAACCGAATTGAAACAGATAAGGTTAAGTTAGTCCCAGTGTTACTAAATGTGGAATACAGTACTGAAACAAATCATGGCTTGAAACAGAGTATTGTGGTTCAGTGAGATTCTGCGTTGCAAAAAGAAAATCTATATTATCATAACCAAGCACATAAACTAGTTAATGATATATAATGATGTAAAAATGATTCTCCTTTTAACAACACGCTACGATTTACACAACTTGACCATAGAGACCAAAATTAACCCAAAAAACATGGTGCGAAACAGAGCTATGGTAGCCTAGTCGGCAGAGGATTCGATTTCGTACCCGGAGTATGGCGAGATTGAGGGTGGAGCTAGACAAAGATTCACCATATTCATAAATGGGGGCTTGTTCACGTAAAATAGGTTAGTGATCACAATGCCCTTTCATCTCCAGAACGGTATATCTGGTGGTGGCAACTCACCAACAGATATACCACACACACACACACACACACACACACACATATATATATATATACACACTTTTATATACATACATACATACATACATTATATATATATATATATATATATATATATTTATATATATATATATATATATATATATATATATATATATATATATATATATATATATATGTCAGGTAGTTGGAAATGACGTGAGTTAAAAACGATTTAAAAAGGGAACTCTTTTATAATAATAAAATAAATGAAAAAGACCCACTCTCGCGTAAGCTTTTGGGATCATCGGGTCAGGCGGAAACATTTTTGAGTTATTTGATGAGCTTGCAAACAGATAAGTTTCAGTCAACGCGTGGGCATGGAGTGGTCAACACCCTTTTCACACATAGCTCCGCCACGAACAATGAAAATGTCAAAGGTTTGCCTATAGAAGAAACGATGATTTAATAAAATTATTATTAGCAAGAAGACTTTTTTCCATTCGCCTTAACTCTGGATCACGATCTTACATATATATATATATATATATATATATATATATATATATATATATATATATATATGTGTGTGTGTGTGTGTGTGTGTGTGTGTGTTTGTGTGTGTGTATGTACAGAGATAAATATATAAATAGATATAATTCTGTATAAATTTACATACATATTTATATATAGATATGTATGTATACATGTGTATAAAGTATTATGAATTATATTGCTTTTAGACATTCCTGCATTATAAAAATTGTTTAACTAAAATGAGAGTCACGTGACATAGAATAGGCACCAATAATGTCACCAAGTTAACTAAGTTTCACCAACTAAAATCTTGACGATATAATTGCTACCAGTTATTCCCTATGGATGACATAAATGGAACATAAATCAAAAAAAGAACTTAAAACTAATAAATCGGTATATGGGTAACAGTGTATATTTGTTTTAGTCTTGAGATGCCTGTGTTTTGCATTTAAAATCATATAGTCAATTAAAATATTTTTATATACAGATTGCAGGAAAGAAAGTTTGGCAAGGAACAGGGTTGATCTGTTGAAGTACATGAGTATGAATCAAGGGCCGAAGACATTTATGTTCAAGAAAAAAAGAGTCGAAATCTCTCCACAAAGAGACAAATGGTATCTCCGAAGAAAAAGTCTCGCTATTCCGGTGTAGGAAGCACTCTGATGGACTATCCCTGTAAGACTGGAAATTCGAAAAATAATTCTCGTTTATTTTACTTCTAGCCTTTAATACTTTTTCTGTTTGCACTGGTAATTATTATGTTTCCATATTATTTATATATAAAGAATAATATTTGCATTAAATATATAAGAACCTTTTGTCTATTAACTTAGAGACTAAATGTTGAACGAATCAATAGATAGATACTGAGAATAATTGCAATTGCGTTTGGTGTGTATGTATGTATTGATATTATATATATACATATTTATATTATATTATATATATATATATTTATATTATACATATATATATACACATATATATATATACATATTTATAATATATATATATATATATATACATATATATATATTCATATATATACATATATATGGAGTTAGTTCAACAGCTAGCATTCATAAAGTACAAAGATGCAGTCGGGTCTCATATTCAAGAGAACTCAGAAGTCTAATTTAAAACTTTATTTCAGAGTGGCAACACAGCACATCTGTCCTTCTGGACAATATATAATCAAAAGCCACGGAGTTCACTCTGCTCTCACACAAGTACACCCAAGAGCGCTGACAACAAGAATTTTCCCACAACAAATAATTAGTACACTATATATGTGTCCATATGCATGCATACACACACACCATAAACATATATGTAATAATAAAATTCTAAAACACATTTTTCTTAAGCGTCCATTTCCTGGAACATTAAATTTAGAATCGCTGCACCGTTAATTCATTTTCCCTTTCATTGTGACGTACTATGCCTTCTAAAATCAACTAGAAATAGTTAAAGCAAAGAGGTTGGTTACTGGAATGACATCATTTCTGGAGCCACGCCCCTTCCAGTAATTAATAAAAAGGCCCATCACACAGATTTAGAACTTTTCCTTTGAAAACGCGATATTATCAAATATTTTCTGTTTTCTTTTTCTCTAAGAGGACTTATGTGTTATCTGGTGTTCTAAATAAAAGATGATTTTGTATATTTTGTATATATATTTTTATGTATATATTTTTGTATATATATAATTTTTGTCTCCATTAATATACTCGGCTGCTACAATTAATAATTGTGATGATACAATGTTGAGTACACTATTTTAAAGTATGTGGACATTATATTAAGTTATTTCATATATATATATATATTTCTATATAGAGGATATATATATATATATTATATATATATATATATATAATATATATGATTTATGTATATTATATACATATATATATATGTATATACATATTTATATATACATATTTATATACACACACACATATATATATATATATATATACACACATATATATATATACACACATATATATACACACACATATATACACACATATATATATGTATAGTTATATATATACACACAGACATATATATATATACATACATATATGTATGTACATATATATATGCATATATATATATATATATACACATAATATATATACACATAAATATATATACATATATATATATACACATATATATACATATATATTATATATATATATACACACAGATATATACACACACATATATACACACACATATATATATATATACATATATATTTACACACATATATATGTATACATATATATATACATATATATATATATATACATATATATACATATATATATATATATATACATATATATACATATATATATATATATACATATATATATATACATATATATATACATATATATATACATATATACATACTTATACACATATTTACATACATACATTGACATATATATATATATATATATATATATATACATTTTTATATTCTTATATACATACATATATGCTTATAAAGGAAATAAACTAAGATCATCTAAGTTGAACAAAATAATGTGAGAAGTTTTCCTGGCCGAGACAAATGG
>CM063506.1:165180725-165190725 GCA_032207245.1 Pardosa pseudoannulata | reverse complement strand
ATTTATATATACATACATACATAGATATATACATACATACATACATATAATATACATACATACATATATATATACATACATACATATATAAATACATAATTTTATAAACATACATACATATATAATACATACATACATATATACCATACATTAATACATATATATATACATACATACATATATATACACATATTATATATATATATATTACATACATCATATTTATATATATATACACATATGTATATTATTTATACATACATATTATATATATATACATACATATTATATATATACATACATATTAAATATATACATACATATTATATATATACATACATATTATATATATACATACATATTATATATATATATATATATATATATATATATATATATATATATATATATATATATATATATATATATATATATATATATATATATATATGGTGACTTTTGGAACTAATTTGTTCTTTCTCCGAATCCTTCGTCCCCCGTCTTATTTAATCTTCCTACAAAATGGTGCGTCATTCACGCAAATAGATCGCGCTACACAACAATACAATGTTTTAATGTTCAACGGTATATGTAATTTCAGAAGTCAGTTAATTTTACGTTGTATGTCAGATGGTAAGGTTAATTTTGCTTCTGGTCCTGAAAATGACTTTGGTAAGGTTAATTTTGCTTCTGGTCCTGAAAATGACTTTGGTAAGTAAAATAAAACTTAAGTTTCTGTACGATTTGAATAACAATGAAAAAAAAGCATATTTTCATTGTAATTATATTGGCCGATTTAATTTGGCCGATGTTTAATTGAAATTTTCTAATGTTTTATTAAAATTTCATTATGTTTTGACCGCCATTCCTGTTAGCACGGTTTACAGGATTCGCGCCAAACAAAAATCGCCAATTTCGCCAAGAGGGCACCTTCAAATATATTTTTACCTAACCAAAACCTGTCAAACTGTCACTTAAACACTGTCAGTTTAAATATGGCCACCCGGTATATTAACAAATTATTATAGGTAGAGGACTTTAATATATAGCTGAAAAATATTTATAAATTTTTGTAGCTCCATTTAATAGAATAAAGAGTGTCCATAATGGGTCCATCATTTTTCTAATGTATCGTTACCCAGATTTCAGACCTCAATCTATATGACTTTTGGCTTTAGAGAATTTTATTTGGTTTGAACAGCTATAGCCGAATGTTTTGCTACACGAGAGTTAATGACGCTAGGACCCACTTCTTAAACCCAATTTTGAACGGCTACAAACATCCATTCCACAGTGGAATTCGAACCCACAAACTCCAGTACCAAAAATCAGCGCATTGAAGGACATTTCCCGACATGCTCTAAGCATTTCTGAAGACACAATGCGGTTAACTTTAGTAAATACTATCTTACGATATCAAATGTTAGATGAGCGTAGTTCGTGGATTCAAATCCCACACTGACATGGATGTTCGTAGCCGTTTGGAATCGGCTTTAAGCTGTAGGTCCCGGTCTCATTAACCCCCATGTTGCAAAAAGTAGACCATAGTGCTCCAATACAAACCAACAAATGTTAGATGAAAATGGTGGCCCTCATGTTAAACATGTGGTGATGCAAATTTTTTAACAGGTGTAAATCTTTAATAAATAGGTAATTCATAAGAAATATTTTTAACTACATTTTTTATAATCGCGCAAAAGAACTGCCAACTCTTCGTCATGTTTTACATAAAATTCTAGAGTTATCTAACACTAGTTTAGACTGTAGAAAAGTTTAAAGAACGGAAGTTAAATTATGGACATTCTTTAGAGTGATTTCATGCAACGGCCTGAATCCCTTAACTGTTGCCAACAGATAACCAATACTCTTCTCTTTGAATGCCGGAATTGTCAAAAGTTGAGATGAGCCCTGCTGCGGGAAATCGCACTATATTTCGTTAATATGCTTACAAAAATTACGTTAATAAGTGAATTAAAACAATAAAGATTATGTTAGTATTTTTGTTAATTTTTGTATATCTCTGATTTAACACTAAACATACCAACACTTAATACATACCTATTTCTACCAAAGCCAGTCAAATGACCGGACTTTATTTTTTCTGATTATAAATGTATGAAGTATGAAAATTGGAAATAAATAGACAAATAACTTTATTACAATTAAACAAAATTATATATTGTCAATTTTTATGTATTGACAACACAAAGAATAAGAATTTTTAATTCATTTCCCATCGCATTTTTTACATAAACCTTATGGGTCATTCGACCTTTTATATGGTATGTTTAGTGTAAAACTATAACATCAAACTACACTTACGTGAAATTAATAGAACTATCGTGTTCTTTTATTTATCCATGAAAGTTGTTGGCAATGAATTTGAAGAAGCAATCTTGTAAAGCGTACGACACCAATCTCTTGAATAATAAATAGTTCAAACGTGTTGGAAGGCTTGATGAATTCATGAAATCCTTATTTCAGCGACTTGGCGGAATCTCGATGAATTATGCATTGCATTCGAATGCAATAGGAGGAGTGGATGGAATGCCTTCGGAGATGTTCTATTGTCTTCAATCCCTAAATGAATAGTTCAGATGATGTCTTTGTTCTGCCCGAGGTCGCGAATCGAATCCAGTATTCTTTTTCCCTTATGCCCGAATTTTATAATTTATTTCTTTAGTTCCCCATATCCACGTCCATTATGCGATAGATGTCATAAGCTTTACGTGCGCATGCGCAGTCATTTTTGTCCAAATCTAAACTACCTCTCTTTTAAATTTGAATTTCGTGATGATATTTATATCCAATAGTAAGTCTTCATTTAAATAACAACTAGTATTGGTTTGAATTGCTACGGTCTGCTATTTTGCTCATGAAGGCTAGTGAGACAGGAAAATACACATTAAATCCGATTTCAAACTTCTACGAACACCCCCGCCAACAGCAGCTTTCAAACCAATCCTTCGGCTCATAGAAGGAGAGAACGTTTCAGAAAAGTATACACTTCAAATGAAGAAGCCATGGTAGCTAAGGCGGCAAAGGTACCCATCTCTTTAACTGAAGTATGTGAATTTGAATTTCGAGATGGTGAAAATATCCACCATGTTCATCAATGGCGAATAAGACACGCAACATAGGTTCGTGTTTACAATATTTGACTTCTCAAACGACAGCTATGGAGGTCTTCAGCTTGACACCTTCTTCTAAATTACGAGGATCACATTGTATTGTTTCAGGGAACAATGTTAACAGACTATGTGGTGTTCCCATAAGAAAATGGTTAAACGGTGGCCAAATTGTAGGTCGCTGATCTTCGGCAGCAGAGTTCGTGGGTTCAAATCCCCCTATGGATTGGATTTTCGTAATCGTTCGGAATCGGTTTTAAGCAGTAAGTAAGTCATGGTGTCATTAGCTCTCGTGTAACAAATATTTATATATATATATATATATATATATATATTATATATATATATATATATATATATATATATATATAGGCGAGCTTCATCCAAAAACACAACACATTTTATTTCTGGTGATATACATGAAATCCATACAAAAGCCCATCACTTTTTGAACATCGTGCATACACACCGTTTTAAGTAGGGATTTCTCAGGTAAAAAGGACTACGAATAATCCCTAACTACAATTAATCACGTGATAAAAAATACTCATGCTTAAATAGAACGCGTTTACTACTGACTTGAGAAGTACAGATAGGCTGAATTAAGTCTATAGTGTGTCGGGAGGGGAAAATCAGAATTACCTTTCAAACCCTAACGTAATTTATAAACAGAAGTTATTAATAATAAAATATGTAATAAGAATTTTAATATATATATATATGTAAATTATTTAGTTCTAATATTTCCTTAAAACCTCCTCTCTCCCATTCTAATTCATTTAAATCTTTTTCCCAGCGTCTAAATAGTTTAATCAAAGGAGGATTTTCCACTTAACATTCCTTTCTGTCCTAAAACTGTAAAATTTATGTCTATACAGCACGTTTCCCAGCTGTCGGTGGCAAATAGTTTCGCGTTTGACTTATTATATTGCATTTAATTCGCTTTTTAAATTGTTATTTACTGTGGGAAATTTTTTTTGTCATCGCTAATGGGTGCACCTCTGTTTGGTTAAAATGAACTCTGTGGCTTTTCTTTGTGTGTTGTCCAGTGGAAAAGAAGTGCTTTGTAGCTGCTCTGGAATAAAGTTTAAATTAGAATTCTACCTTTTTCTTTAATGTGAGGCCCGACTGAAATTTTATTATTGCTAGCTGTTGAGCTTTCTCCTTTGTCAAAGAGTTATATAAAAAATCGATTACACACACACTCACACATTATATATATATATATATATATATATATATATATATATGTCAGGATTAAAATTGTAGATTAAAAGATTTTAAGTAGGGATTCTTTACTGAGAGTGACACGGCGTGAGGAGTTAGCCACATAAATACGGCTCACGAGCAGTGATCTGGACACATTGTGTGCACATTCCACAGACAGAGCTGTGGCTATCCGAGGCAGCTAGGCCTGCCTTTGTTGAAAGTTAGGCGCCAATGTGCGACGCCATTGAAGATGATTGATAATTAGTGTGCTCTGAGATTTGAATAAAGTTATGAAAATGTATTCAGGACTCTAGTGTCATTTAGTGGAAACCTGATATATATATATATATATATATATATATATATAATATATATATATATATATATATATATATATATATATATATATATATATATATATATATATCAGCGTTCCAAAACAAAACAAACTCAACCCATAATAAAATAACCAACAAATACCTGCGGCGTAGTATGAATGAATGATCTACGCATGCGCAAAATTACACCCCCTCCATTCACATGTAAGCATGTATTATACCGTTATAAAACTCGTTCATCGTTGGCTGCATATTCCAAAATAATCGCCAATCATTCAGATTACGGTCCCTCGCATTTATTTTTAATTGGTCGAACTCGAACCAATACCCATATTTTTCCAAATCGGTTTACGATGTCACCGTCCTACCACACAGCGTCCATTCTGAAAAGTGATTCTTGCTCTCTTAAATAATAATATAATAAAAAAGCATGATCGGTCGAGCCTCATTTATGCGTAAAATTATTGAAGGCAATAAATTTTTCTATTTAAGGGACGTCGTTGGTGATTCACGACAAAAGGAAGTGGCCGAGAGGAATTCGGATTTTCATTATTTATATATGTCTCGCTTTTAAGATAAAATATCCCGATCTTAGATTCACATATTTGAAGAGGCAGGGAGAGAAAACTGTGTATAATGTTTTAATGGACAAAAAATGTAGACTATTGTGTTGGCAACTTAGTGATTTCAAATTTTGTCGACAGATGGATTTTTTGCCTTTTTTTGTATCGTAGTACCTCAATTATATTACTTTCTTACTGTTTAAATTTTTACCTCTCAATTAGTAATAAACTTATATCGATTAGTTCTTTATTTTTGCTTTTATCCCAATTTAAAAAGTGGAAGAGTAATGCTTGTAGTTAAGACATATTTAATTAATTTTTTTCCGAAAAGGCAAGAACGTATCACAATAATACAAAAAAGCTATGTCGCATATCTAGGTATGGAGCCTTAAAAGAAAGGCAGAGTCGAAAATGGTTTGCCAGAAGTCATTCTTGTGATTCTTCATTGACAAATGCTCAACGATCAGGCCGTCCAGTGAAAGTCGACGAGACCCCTATCTAGACCATTATCTATTCAGATCATCATTGCACGTCACGTGATATTTCAGAGAATCTCAATGTATCGCATATTTACATTGATTTGATTTGGTTAGGTTTTGGAGCCCTAAGGTCTACCTTTTGCAACGAGTGCTAATGAGACCAGGACCTACTGCTTAAAGCCGATTCCGTACGGCTACGAACATCCCTGCAATAGTGGGATTCGAACCCATGAACTCCGGTTCGAAGGACAGCACCCTAACCATTCGGCCATCTTTCGCTCATATTTACATTGAAAAAAATTTGAAAAAGTTTGGCTATGCCAAGAAACTCAATCTATGGATCTCTCACCAGGTTAAGCAAATTCACTTGGCGCTTAGCGATTCGCATATAAAAAGCAACGAAGTTGATCTGTTCTTCAAAAGATTAATTACTTGCGACGGAAAGTGGATAATTCATAACAATATTATTCGAAAGAGAAAGTAGGTGATGAACCATCTTAGACGACTTCAAAAGTGGAGATTCATTAAAAACAGATTATGTTGTCAGCCTGATTGGGTTATATAAAGGAATTCTGCACTTTTAACTTTTACCAACCAATCAAACGTGTACGTTCAACAATTCGCCAAACTGAGCGATGCAGTTCAAGCAAAGAGACTAGAAGCGGTAAATCACTAGGGTTATCCTCAATTCCTTCGTTTCCAACCCAATACATTTTTAAAAAATGAAATGAAGTAAATGTAAAAATCTCAGGCGAAATATTGTAGCGAAAATCGTTCCTTTCAGCAAGGACGCCGTGGCGCAGTCGGTAAAGCGGCGGACTCGTGAACGGGAGGTTCCGGGTTCGGAAACAAGCGAGGCAAGCTGCCTTTAAAAATTGATTATAAATTGGATTTAATTTATGGTAATTTAATTTCATTATGCAAATTTATGTAAATTTAGTTCCTAATTTTCTGCGGGCCTTCCAAGTCTGGAAGGTTCTAAAAGTGTATATAAGTAAGATTTCCTTCAGTTGCGTGGTAATAAAATCTTGAACTGGTCTTGAGCGTTTATCATTCAATTCACCAAGTTCAATTCATCTCATCTACGAGACAATATTAACAGGTATGGTATATCATAACATTCGATTTATCCCTTACATAATTTATCCCTTGTTAATATCTTTAACAGTCTGAAATCTAAATTATATTTTAATTTTGCTAGCCACACCTCTCAACGGTTATCGTTGCGTACCCTTTATATTTATTTATTAAATTTTCAACTTTCTAAATATACAAATAAGTGATTTTCTGCATTGTGTTAACCATATTTTCATTCATAATTCTTACTGCCAGTTTTGCATCTTTAGACTTTGGTCCAAACTCAAGAATCATAATTGTCATATCTCTCAACCATAGTCAAAACCATTTTAATAGTATGTTTGATTCGAATTCCCAGACACATCTGAACTAGAGAGTTTGGTACAGAAGTTCAGATGCTCTAACATTCTGTGGATTCTCAAAGCTTTGAATGTGTCATTTGAAATAATTCTAAAGTGACAAATACTTCAGTTTAAATAAATAGATAAATTTAATTAAATTTCCGCTGAGAAGACCCCATTTTTTCGGAACACTAACAACCGAAATCAGCTGAAGTGGGTCTGTAACCTTAACTGGAGTTCTCAGGTAACTGGGACCGTAACTGGCCCCCAGCTATAAAAAGCCTAGAATTTTGGGATTCGAGGGTTTTAGACATTTTTTTACGTAGGTGCTTTGACCTCGCGGTGCTTTGACCTCTCTTTTTAGCAATAACGTTCGGGAGACTCGTAAAGTCCGCTCATATAAAGAACAGCTGGATCTGGCACACCGAACGGGGAATAGATTGGGTTTGCGTTGAACCCTGGAAAAGCGTTACCTTCGTGTGAGAATATTTAATTCTTTTTTACGACTGTGATGATCTTGGATATGTTATCCAAGCAACAATCCTTTACATTTCGAATTGTTTTGGGATATTAGAATCCATTTGCATATAGCTAGTATTTAATCCAAAAATAAAAGTGATTTCCATTTCTGTCATGTTTAAGATCCTTCTTCACCCTACATCTTGACTCAAGAACATTGCAGCTGTCACACCACATTAGTTACAGCCTTACACTCGCAGGTGTTGCACGTTTGGTAGAATGTCCCTCCACTTGTTAGTCGTACAGCATTACACGTTTTACATGTTGGTTTGTATTCTACCCCCAAGTATCTATTTGAGAATCTATTAATTTGGATTTGAATAAAATTGTAGAGACTCGATTAAAGAGCTCCTGAGATGAAACTTGATGCCGAGTCGCACTCGACATAGAGTGAAAAGTTTAATGTTATTACAGAACTGCATGTATCACACACAAAAAAAAATGGTTTGTTTTCTTCTAGGTATCTTTCTATTTGACAAGCTATTATTTTGGATTTGATAAATGAAACGTCGAGTGAGACTGAATGGAAGCTCTCCTGAGATAGAAACTGATGTCGAGTCGCACTCGACATAGGAGTACAAACGGTTAATGTTATTACAGTATTCCACAGTATCCCCCCTCCAATAAAAAACACTGTTCTTTCTCGAGGTATCTTTCTATTTAAGCATCTGCTGGTTAGGATTTGGAAAGACATCAAGAAAGACTCGACAAAGAGCTCCTGGGATAAAAACTGATTCCGAGTTATACTCAAATTAGGAGTGAAAAGTTTTAAAATTAAAAGAAACTAGCATATGGCCCGTCATATGAAGGGATCAGTAGCGTGTTAATTTTCCAGAATTTTAAAGTACCCTATGAGGCAGGTAAAGATAGGATTTGTTTCTTGGCTGAGAATTATCTGGTACACGCTAAATAATTTGTTTATCTTCTTACTCCTCTGAAGTCTCCCGATACTGTGAATGCAGTTTAGAATCACATTCATTTCATATAGAAAGATAATTCAAAGTTTTCTTAACTACGTCGAAATGATCGTTAAGTTCTTCTCAATTTTTTTTACCAGAGTAATTAATGGAAGTAAAGAACGAAACTATCATTTCCTCTACACTCTGAAGGTAGATAGAATATGTTGTTTATACCGGTGATGAAAGTTTTATTGCAATAAAAAATAATCGATGATTAAATTAAAAATTATCGCATATGTATCTAATCTATTATTTAAGCCAAATATAAAAGAAAACTATTTATATAATATATAAGTTCAGTAACAAAACGAATGGCAACAATGCAGACTATATTTATATAATTTAAATTAAAAAAAGATTAATCAATGACGTCATAATACTAGAAAAAAATGTTTTTTTTTGAATGGGTGGATTTTGAACGTATTAAAGACGGTAGTATTTTTAGCTCTGAAATGAAGCATATTTATACAAATTTATTTTAGAACCGTATCGTTAGTTCAGGAGAAGATAAACATTGCTCGTTTTTAATTTTCATGGTGACAAGAATGCTAGATTTATTTGGTTTTTCTTTGCCCAGCAAGAAAGGCAAGAAAATACAATAGGAGCGTATTATAGATATGACCGGAAGATTATGTTTTACTTATATATATATATATATATATATATATATATATATATATATATATATATATATATATATATATATATATAGATATATATATATATATATATGTACGTATGTACACACTATGTATTTATACATGTATGTGTAAATTTACTATATTTTTTAATTAGTATTTCGTTTAATTTTTTCTGTGTTACACATACACAGATATATATATATATATATACACACTAATTTATTCATACATGTATATATGCTTATTTTGTGTTTAAATCTATACATTTACATGTGCATAGTTATGCATAATAGTAAGTTTATTCATTTGATAAATTTAATTCAAAACTAATTCTAAACTACTAACTAAAATTTCTACGGAGATCTTACCTTGTCACACAAACCATGGTGTGTGGTGAATTTAGTGAAACCCTGGTGTGTAATCTGCTGTAATTCCGATGTAATAGTCTGTGACTAATTGTTACGGAAATCGTTATTAGGCTTTTAACTAACAATTACACGGCCATTATGTTTAACTCTGCAGTTGCGATATCATCCGTGGTGACTCGAGTTGGATTTTCGTGTCCAGTGGTTTCGCCGAAACAGGTGATTGTGGTGAATGAGATTATGTACTAGTAATGAATATTGTAAACGTTACTTTTAAACAGTGCGCACCTTCTAAAAATATATATCACGTTTGTAAATACTTCTAAAATTTATTTTCAATATTTTGTTGGGGAAATATTAATGCTTTTTACATGAATAAAA
>CM063506.1:165170725-165178225 GCA_032207245.1 Pardosa pseudoannulata | reverse complement strand
TTTTTGACTGAAAAAATAGATTTGAAGGAATAAGAATGGAAAACAGGGGAGTTTTTAAGAGGCATTTTAAGTTTAATATATATATATATATATATATATATATATATATATATGTGTGTGTGTGTGTGTGTGTTGGTGTGAATGTACCTGCATGTGTGTGTACTTGTACCGTATCCGAGCTTAAATTTTGGGGAAAACTGAATTTATAAAGTTAATCATTCATTTGGATTTATGCTTTAATTTTGCGATTTAGAATGTTAGACCAATTTTTTCTAGTTTTATAAATTATTATAATATTTTAATAAATATCATAATTTTAAAAATAGAAATCGGATCTAAATTTCTTAAGAATGTTTTTTTTACATAAACATAAAACGTAAGTACTAAAGCATTTCGCATAAAAATGTATTCCATCTGCAAAATGAAATTTAAAACTATATAATTTAATAGAAATTTAATTAGTGAAAGGTCTGTACAATATGACAATTAAATCACAGGTCAACACATTTACATAACATATTTTGCAATACGTAATATATCTTGCGATATTTCATCTTCTAGTAGAATATTTTTACAAAGCGAATGTAATTGCTTTCATCGAGTAAGTATAAAAATGGATATGAAATATAAATTTTTACCGCGATATATTAACGATGGGCAAACAAAATCTATTGAAGAGCGGAGATGATATGAAATTTGTAAAGGCATATTTCATGCTGAACATGGTGTCTTATTTTTCTCGCCTGGCACCAGGTGATTTAGTTCCCATCCGATAAGGAAAATTATACATCGGATGAAATGATTTTTAAATGAAGTGTACAAAGCAGGGATAATCTTTATTTTAACCCAAATGGTATCACTCTTTCCGAGTATTCACACACACATACAAGTAATATCATATGTATGCAATGATATTTTAATCAAACTAACCAACTTAATTCTAAATCGTTCGGTTTGGAACATTAAGTTCTACTGTTTTTCTACGCAAGGGATAATGAGACCAGGACTTAAAACCAATTCCTGGTGGCTACAAACATCCATGAAATAAGCGGGATTCGAACCAGCGAACTCTGGTACCGAAGAACAGCGCCCCATCTTTATACTATTTATATTTGCATTCTAAAGCACATTTCTGAGATTTCTATCATTAAAATTAGAAAATTTCGCGATATATCTGCGTTCCTCCTCTAATTGTAGTAATCTTTTCATACCCAGGGAACTCCAAATTAATTTATGTTTAGGTCATCTATTCTTATGTATTTAGGTTGGTTGGTTGGTTGGGAGTACTACGGTCTACCTTTTTGCTAAACAAGTGCTAATGACACCGGGCCCTACTAAAGCCGATTCCGAACGGCTAAGAACATCCTTGCTGTGAGAGTGCAGCTATGTTTTACATAAGGTTTGCGAAACTGATTTGCTTACCGCACTCGCACGTTGTGGGTTTCATGCCCAAGTATTTTTTCGCGATTCCAGGAAGCGTGTGGTGTGAAAACGGTTGCACTTAAACTTCACCAAGTTTTGGAGAGTTGTGACTGGTCTCCAGGAGGAGATTCAGGACCATCCTTGGAGTGCCGGTTCTTCTGGACAGAGCCAGGAAAGGACGCATTTTCCGCAGGACAATGGAACAACGAAAGCATCAGCACATGATAATGGAAAAAGTCTAGGGTTGCTGGAATAGTTCAGAAGGAAGTAAAAGAGCGGACTTTGGCAATTTTTTTTCTTTCATGTGTAGCACGTGGAGGGCTTCTTTTACTTTTTAATCTTTTTATATATTTTTTAGCCTATTTCCTTGTCTTTTGTTCTATATTTGAATATTGTAATATAGTTCAGTGGCATTTTACTATAATTAAAGAAGATATAAAGAAAATTTGGGTTATTAATGGCTTTGAAATAACAACAGCAATGTACTACAAAACAGGAATCTTTTTAAATAACTACGTTCACAGGAGGATTTTATTTGAGCAAGGTGCTCGTGGTAGTAAAGTTAAGGTAAATTCCTAACTGCCATGAAGTCATGAAAGCAAGTAGTTGTGGCCAGAAGACCGAGTGAGTGGGTACAGAACTCACTACATCCGTGT
Source organism: Pardosa pseudoannulata (assembly GCA_032207245.1). NCBI lineage: Eukaryota > Metazoa > Arthropoda > Arachnida > Araneae > Lycosidae > Pardosa > Pardosa pseudoannulata. The sequence continues at coordinate 165,176,147 of CM063506.1, read as the reverse complement.
TGCCACAGTAGGACTGTAACCCACGAACTCCGGATCCGAAAATGAGTGACCTAACCACTCGGCCATCATTCATCTTATGTATATAGGTAACTTAATTTCTCTTCTAGCGTCATGTGATTAATATCAACACTTCGATTAGCTAATTTCCTTGCACGTCCCTAATACTGTATAAGTGAATGTAAAACTTTTTGGTTGAATGGGGTTCTGAAGATGGACTGTTTAATAAACTCAGTATTTTCCTTTCTAAATTCTGCTCTTTCCTTGCATATGAATTCTGCAGGGCTATCCAAAATTCCATACCATTAAGTGAAAGTGAAGATTTCTTTTGAATACTACGTTGCAAGGCATCCCAGATATAGTCAATAATGTTCATGTCCGGAACTTTTGGTATCCAGTTTAATCCTTTCTCGGTTTTTCCCGAGCTGAACTCGGTAAGGCGAAATCTACCATCCTATCTCATCCCGAGTGTAGCTCGGGAATTGTGCAATCAGTCTTTCCTGAGTTATTTCAAATGTGCTTTTTATGGTTTCGAATGCTTTTGTTTACTTATCTGGTTACTAGATTATTTACTGCACAAAGGGAGACAGCAGAGGGAAGAAGGTAAGGAGAGAAAAAAGGATCTACTGTCCAGATTGCGATGTTGTTCTCTGTACCGTGTTTTCGATTGTCTCATACACGACCAAATTTTGATTAATAATTTCATAATCATTTATGTAAATGCATTGGATATAAATAAAATTTAATTCCAGATAAAAGCTAATGATTCTAAGCTTTATATTTAGAGTTAGTGTGAATTGACTCCAAAGTCTAATGATTGCTGCCGAACGATGGCCGAATGGTAGAGCGCTGCTCTTCGGAACCGGAGTTCGTGGGTTCGAATCCCGCTGCTGGCATGGATGTTTGTAGCCGTTCGGAATCGGCTTTAAACTGTAGGTCCCGGTCTCATTAGCCCTCGTGTGCAAAACAGTAGACCGTAGCGCTCCAAACCAAACCAAACTAATGATTGCTGCTGTCTAGAAAGAGCCGAACGATGGCCGAATGGTTAGAGTGCTGGCCTTCGGAACCGGAGTTCGTGGGTTCGAATCCCACTATGGCATGGATGTTCGTAGCCGTTCGGAATCGGCTTTAAGCAGTAGGTCCCGGTCTCATTAGTCCTCGTGTTGCAAAAAGTAGACCGTAGCACACCAAACCAAAATGTCTAGAAAGACAAATATACATATAAATTACTCATTTATTTAAATTGAAATTTTTTTACATTAATTTTTAGGAAATTTTGTACTCGAATGATGCTATTATGTTTAAAAAACTATGTATGTATAAATATAAGCATAAAAATTGGCATTTTTTGACCCATAATTCCGAAATAAAATGAACTTGGAAGAGGTTAAAGTCATAAAAGTGTTCCTGGAGCCAGACTGTAGGAATTCTTGACATGCGGTGAGTCGCATGATCCTTCTTGACTTTCCCCATGTACATTGGACAGCACAATGTACATGAATGAGTTCAGGTGATCGAACAGATGCTTATGTACGTATCACCTACCACAGTCATATCTAGACTTATCGGGGATACCATATCACTTGAACTACACAGAACCATATAACCATTACAGAAGAACCTCCACTAGCTCCAACCGTTCCCTGTTGACATTCAGGGTCCGTGGATTCATAAGGTTGACTCCGAACCCATACATGTCCATGCACTCGAGACAGTTCAAAACGAGACCAGGCAATGAGTTTCCACTCAACAACAAACCAATGTCGGTGTTGACAACATTGATGTGTTGTTGCCATGCATAGTTGACGTCAGGCGAGGCGTAAAGCTTTGTGTCGTGCAATCAGCAATGATACATCAGCAATAAGTGGACCATTGGCTCCGGAAGTTCATATCAATGATATTTCGTTGAAGGGTGATACTTGTTGATAAACCAGAATTGAAATCTGCAGCAAGATGTAGATTGGTTAGCCTCCTGTCACGATTAAATATTCTCCCCAGTCGTCGTTGGACCCGTTCTTTTATCTTTTTTTCATTTTTACCGAATGCCTAATATTAATGGTACACTCGTGAAATGCTCGCAAGGAAAAATCCAAATTTCATCTCTACCTCCTAGATGCTATGACCCTTCTCTCTTGCGCTGACTATAACAACGCACTCAAACTCACTTATATCTTGATAACCTGCCATTTTATCAGAAATAATCGATCTACATACTCAACCAGACACTTGTTGTCTTAAATAGGCATTTTCGATCGCAGCACAGTATTCTGATTGGTCGTTTATCTTTATTTGCATACCCATGCCTGTATCAGTTTTTTAGTTAATCAGTGTATATATATTTATAGATATATGAATGTTTACTGAAACCAAACGTTTATATGTATATATAAATATATATACACTGAAGCACTGGAGCAGTCTGGAGCTCTACAGTCTACTTTTTTGAAAAACGAAAGCTAATCAGTTTGAAACCTACTCCTTAGAAACGATTCCGAACCACTACGGATATCCATGCCCCTGACAAATTCTAACCCAAGTATACATACATAAAACGTATAAATTGCCACAAAAGTTATTTAAAAATTTGAAGTTCTATTTTTCTACCACCCTAATTGAATAAACGGATTGATTAATTCAGAATGAATTCCTCAATCATTCTGAATTAATTTGGTGAATGAATTTATCAAATCTCAAATATAAAGTCTGAAATAACCGCAGCTAAGTGTTGAACTTTAATTGAATTTTCTATACCAAACTGTAAATACATTCAGTGAAAAACCGCAGATCCATGAGATTTTCATATGAAAATACCATATGGGTGTTCAATATTTATCACTATGATGAGAAAACAGGGATGGCAACCAGGGATAAAGCTGGACTTGAACCAGCACACTCCAACAATGTAGGAGAACACTAATCTTTAGGATGAGTGGGCGGAGTAACCTTAAAATGACGTATTCTTTAATGGATTTAAAACTGTCTTCTCTCTCTCGTATAAATTACATCAAATACGATTACCTCAAAAGTTCTACAAAATTCTACCTTTTCACATCCTTCTCCCCCCCCCAAGAAAAAAAATATCCATTCCAGATATTCTAGAGATTTCATTAATTCCCACTTCTTAAAATTAAAGATTGTATTAATAACTACTACATGTGGGCAGTTTTAAAGTTTTTTTGTAAACCAGTTGCAGATTTAACGTGGAAATTTCATATAACCATTCAATCTATATGATGCTGTATGCATTTTTACCACCACGGTTCTTTTCCAGGCTACAGTAGAACCATTGTTTAAGCTTTTACTCATGATAAATAAGCCACGTAATTTTTCCTATTCTCAAACATGGAATTTTTACCAAAAAAAGAAAAAGAAAAAAAAGGAAAAAAAAACAGGTATAAGATTGTTTTAAGACTGTAAGAGTTGAGCTTCGATTCTAGGGGTTCACGATGAAAATAAAGCATTGTCATCAAGTGTTCTATTTGGTCGGTAAACTTCAACTTGAGATAAGTATACATTTATTTACAGAGGCAGAACCTTTTACTCTATGATGAATATAGAATATTCGCACAATTACAACCAAAAGTATATAGAAAAGGAGAAAATAAACAAGCTATACAAAATAACAATGAAATATATTAATTTCGTAGAACCTTTTGAAAACAAAAAAAAATATATAATGCGAAAATAAATACGACGTTGCTCCCTAGAGTTTGAATTGTTTGCCTATTGTCAAAATACTCTTGAAAATGTCTTTACTATTTTAAACAAGTAAATATAAAAGCTCCTTAAAAATGAAGTTAAAATGCAAGCTACGCGATCTTATTTCTCTTCAGAGAAACATTTTCTCGAGAGAAAAGAAATTTTTTTAAGAATTACAATACATTCCCAATCAAGATATTTTATTATTGCAAACAGAATGGAATAAAAGATTTCTTGTTGGTAAAAATATTTTTAAATGACAAAAGTCTACTTTAACTCTTACACATTAAAATAACTTTAAAATGTTTGAAATTGTAACATTACGAATGTTGTAATAAACCACTATAGAACTACTCATTTATATCTTGAAAAACAAGAGGGTAAACCTAAAAGTCCTGAAATTGGTTACTCCAGTCCATTTTGGCCACTCCTGCCACCTTCAAAAACGATTAAAGCCTCAAGACCAGGGATGGAGAACCTTTTTCGGCCGAGGGCCAAAAATAGAAAGGAAATAAATTTACCTGGCCAACATAAATTTTTTTAAATTTTAAAAAGAATATACAAGTACATAACGGTTTAAATACGTTAATGAGATGAATGAAATTGTGTTAATAAAGTTCCTTATACTGAGGTTCGAAGTGAGATGGACTGATTTTAAGGAACGATACTAAATGTTCATCTGTCAGTCTACTTCTGAAACTATTATTTCTAAGGTTCAAAGCTGAAAACACTTGTTCACATATAAGAAGTACATATACCACTGATCTTTTGGGAGTGAGATAATAAATTTGGGATATTATATTTAAGTAAAGTATAAAAGAAGATGGATATATAATGTATAAATATATATTTCTTTTAATTTGACTTGGACCGGCAACTTAAAAATTCCTTCCGGCTAAAACCTCCGTAGTTTGCCCATTCCTGCTCAAAACCCTCACTAGAATACCATGGATGTGATAATAGATGCTTTCAAGAGAATGTGGAGTTATAGATGCATGCTTCGAAAGTACCGAGGCATACCTATAGCCCTCCTAACCTCCCCAGTCTATGAGGGCACCGGAAAAGGAGTGATGTCATGCTGTACTGGTGTAATTTCGGGGGCGTTTAAAATTGGAAGCAAGCCGCTCTCGGTTTTTTCTTTTTTTCGGAAACGGCCACTGCTTGCAGAGCAACGTGTCCAGCCCTCTAGAGTTTTGGTTTTGGTTTTAGAGCGCTACGGTCTACTTTTTGCAACACGAGGGTTAATGACACCTGGACCTACTGCTTAAAGCCGATTCCGAACGGCTACGAACATCCATGTCATAGTAGGATTCGAAACCACGAACTCCGGTTCCGAAGGAAAGCAACCTAACCATACGGCCCACCCCTCTAGAGACAGGCAAGCCATGACGACTTTTTTCTTTTGTGTGGACTTGGTCTGTGAGCCAACTCTTGATTATAGACAATTAGTGTCTACGGAGAGAATGTTTCTCTTCCTTTGCGGCCAAGTTGCCTGATCAACGATCGGCTTCATCCCACTCGAGAAGCATCGAAATCAGTCTACACCGGTTGTTGACATCCGGGTGTTTCCTTCCAGTGGACTTTTGAATACTTGTAAATATACCCATTTCACCAAGATCTCTCAATAAACGGAATTTTAATATCCGGTTGTCTGAGTGGTCTCCCTAATCACCGGTGCACTTCGGTCTAGGTGATCCCTAGAAACATTACAAGATGTTTATGGAAG
>CM063506.1:165153225-165165725 GCA_032207245.1 Pardosa pseudoannulata | reverse complement strand
AGCAAGAGATGGGTAAGAGAATTTAATTCGTAAATCACTGTTTTATCTAATATTTTATACTGGGAAATTATTAGGTATTATAAAAGGGGAAGGGAATAAAGGAGAACTTTGGATATCAATTTTAGGGATAATAGTTTTAGTCATATTACATCTATGTATATATATAGACTAGGAGATTCTAATCATAGTCTTCATAATCTAGCTTGAAAACACAATTTATTTCAGAAACCATACCATTTCTCTAGGGTAAATGAAAAATGTGGCAAGTGGTCTAAATTGAACTGTGGACCAAATTAAATTAGGATTTAATTTAATATTGGTTTGGATGTATGAATGTGTAAAAAGAATTGATGAACAAGGGATGGGTGAAAAGAATTTAATTCGTAAATCACTGCTTTATCTAATATTTTATACTGGGAAATTATTAGGTATTATAAAATGAGAAGGGAATAAAGGAGAACTTTAGATATCAATTTTAGGGATAATAGTTTTAGTCATATTACATCTATGTATATATATATATATATATATATATATATATATATATATATATATATATATATATATATATATATATATATATATATATATATATATATATATATATATATATATATATATATATATATATATATATATATACTAGGAGAGAACATTTTCGTAGGTATGAAAGGTTTAAAATTTCCATTTCTATTGGAAATATCCCCTTTTCCTCGAGTCGTATATGATGTTGTGTCGTGTTGTATTTATTCGACCTCAATACCGTCTAACAATAGACGTTTACGACTGTGTTACACGAGCATCCACTCCCTATCATCCCAAAGCGCATGTCGCATTCTGTTACGAGATTTTCCTACATAGGATTTTTCATTCATAGGAATCTCTGAAAAGAGATATATGGCACTGAAAACATGAAATTTTACGTCATTCTCTACCAGAAACCCTATATGCGTTACAGAAAGGAATTCTAAAACGGGGTTTATAAAAAGGATGATACATCTTTTTATCAAATATATATTGATATAAAATGTAGTATATCAGGAATTATTGTTCATGAAATTCTTCAGAATTCACAATAATTCCTATTCCATTTTTCTAATCTTATTTTTCTCAGCCACTAAAACTGAATAAATCACGGACGTGATTTATTGATATAGCATTACATCCATATTTCCCAACTCTAAAGTATAAATTAGTAATTGCTATACGTGGCCTTTAATGTCATTTTGGTAATTCACCTTTTGACTCTCTAAAGCTCGTTTGATTTAGAGCGGCACTGTTAACTCATTTGTTAACTAAATGATAATGAGATATGGACCTACTGTTTGAAGGCGATTGCGAACGACTACGAACATTTCTGCAAGAAAACCCCAGATCCTTAAAATGTTAAAGCCTTATTATGACACCACATATGCTTTAACAAACAATTAAAGATTCATTTACTTAAGTATCACTCTCGTGTTAAATTATCCCTCTCCTCAGTACGACAAAAATCATTTAATGCACTGTGACGACTTCAATGGTCCTGAGTGAAGAAGTAGTGTGAAGAAGGATCACAGTCACAATGGAATTGGAAAATCACTTTTATTTTTTCTGGAGTAAATATTGTTATATATATACAACGGGATTCTAATTCTCCCAAAACAAGGAGAAATGTACAGGATTGTTGCTTGCGTAAAATTACCACGATGATCACAGTCGAAAAAACGATTAAATAATCTCACAAATGGGGAGGCTTTCCAGGGTGCAATGCAAACCCAATCTATCCCCCGTTCGGTATCCGAGACCCTGCCGTTCCTTATGTGAGCGGTCTTTACGAGTCTCCCGAACGTAATCACTCAAAAGCTGGCTCCGATCAAAAGAACCGAAAGCCTCCACGAGGTCAAAGCACCTCCGTTAAAAATTGCCGAAAAGCCCCGAGTCGCAAAATTCGAGGCTTTTTATACCTGGGAGTCAGTTACGGTCCCGCCAACCGTTTTTTGGTCAGTTACGATCCCAGTTAGCCGAGAACTCAGCTAAGGTTAGAGCTAGTTTTTTAGTTGAATTCTCATTCGCTAACTGTCCCGAATCTGGGCTTCTCTATGCAAACCTCCGGAATTGCTGCAACCGATCAGGAGCATGGCGTCTATTCAACCGAACTGTCAACATCCCAGACACGGCGTCGCCCCACTGTTGTAGCCGGATCGAAACAAGATGAATTCAGATCAGCTGTATTCGGTCTTTCGTGTTCTGAATAAAGAGGGGGGGGTCTTCACAGTATATCTGTCTCTTGAGTAGGCAAGACACGCATTTGAGTTATATGTCATTAAGAGTAAAACAAGAAATATATAAAAGAATATAAATTAATTCCCAATCATATCAACAAAGAAAAATTTTATTTTAGTTATTTTTGTATGGTTCAAAAAGCATTGCACATCACATCAAGTGTTATAATTTCATTAAGTGCATTTAGATTAAACATTTACTTAGAAAAATGAGGACTAATGAGACAGGGACCTACTGCTCAAAGCCGATTCGGAACGTCTGTAAACATCCATACCACAGTGGGATACGAATTGTCGTACCAAAGATCAGCGCCCTGACTATTCGGCCATCGTTCGGCTTTTCTATCCTAGGTGCATTTTTCGAAAATAAATATCCTGGTAAAAATGGTCGAGTATGGAGGCTACAAGAAATTTGATTCAAAATGTTCTTTTGTTTTGTTTTGTGATTATATACTAACTGCGTGACACCGTGAAAATATACTTTTGGAACTATGTTGGTGAATTCTCTAATTTTGTATTTATTTCATTACTTTTATTTTTATTTTCATTATTTTTTCAAGTGAATCATGTATTTATTCCAGGTCAACCTGAAAGTAAAGGGATTTTGGAAAAAAAAAAGCTTTAAATATAGTTTCTTACCATATTGTGGTCGGCTTATATCACAGAAGTGACGTCAGAATGACGTCAGAATTCACCAGAGATGGTAATTTGGTACCATAAATTCCCGTTCCTGTGACGTCCAACTGACGACTTTTAAAGTCATTATGACGTGGATGTGTCGTCTGTGGCATATCTCGATTGCAATGTGCCCCCCCCCCTTTCATGTGCTGAAAGCGGTACGATACCATTAATTGTTTGAATTAAAACACCTCTTAAAAAATGTCTGATGTTGAATTTCTCTAAGATTACCACAAATCCATTTATTTATTTACACCCAAGATAGTGAAATTAATGACTAATTACGCGATATTTCTCGCAATGAATAGTGATATATTAAAGAAGATAAAATACCTACAGATTAAAATAAGAAAAGAAAATTTGCTTAACACGTGTCTTCATTTTTCATAAATGGAAATAGTGCCACCCACTTACACATATGCATCCTCAGGGCTCTTTCAGAAAACATCATGACTGATAACGTATCAAACAATTGGCGGAAAATTAATATTTACTCCGTAGAATGTAATAACTGAATGTTCAACATAACTGATATGTTAAAAACGTATTAATAATGGTGAGAGATATTAAAAAAATAACTCATTTTAATTGATGGTCGTATAGCTCCAAATAGCTAAAGCTTTCTAATTTTGGATAATAAATTATGGTTTCGCGGGAATTGATAATAAAGATGTTATGAAAGATAGAATAAAATTTGTTTTTGTTTGTTTATTGCTGCATATATTAAGTGTAACAAAGCTAGTACCTTTGAAAATGACGCCAACATTAATGAGGGAATAAGGGGTCTTCAAAATGATACATTTCGACTAAAAATACGAAATGATTTTTAATCTTAAATTTAAAATCTAATTAGGTATATGCTTCATTATTAAAAGAAATTTTTCGAAACACACGATTGTTTCATTCCACTGAAACATGAATTATGTGATACAAACTTATTTTAAACTTTGGAGTATAGTAATTTCCAGTTTGATGAGTTTTGTATAGAATTAGAAAGAGAAATGTTCCATTACTGTTATGTATTTCATATTGAAAATCTTAGAGATTTTCTAATGGTTTGATATTAAATTGGGTATGCTTTTGAAAATCAAGAAGTATTTTCTCTAGTTACAGGAGAATTAAAATTTCAAAATGGCGAAAACAGTAGCTAAAACATGGTTTAATTGTTTTTTATGAATAGTTTCTAACATAAATGAAAATCCATACCCTGTTTTGTTTCTATATCAAATTCTATAAACTAAACTAAAAATAAAAGCAGTTAGTCTGCACTAGCACATTTTTAAGGAATATTGTTTAATCAATCCATTTTTACTAGTATTTAATCAATCATGCTTTTCTAATATATTTTTGTGTTATAGGTTTCATATAACAGTATTATATATTTACATTTTTAAAATATAGTTTAAGTAAACTGAAAGTTTGAAAAAATTGAAATACAATGTTTCTTGTACCCTTAACTTTTATTGTGGACCATATGTGATGATCATTAAGGCGACTTAGTACCTTACGAGACCTAAAATGTTCATTATAAAGATACCTTTTTGTTATACTATGATAAAAATTCTGACTGTTTTTAAAATAGTTTTTTACAAATAAACAAGTAAACGCTATAACATTAAAAATTATTTAATTCTACCTTTTTATGTATTACCTTTGTATGCAAAACAATGTAGGGAAGTTTGGTTTGGTTTGGAGTGCTACGGTCAATTGTTTTGGACCACAAGGGCTAATGAGACCGGGACTAAAAGCTTAAAGCCGATCCCGAACGGCTACGAATATCCATGCCATTATGGGATTCAAACCCACGAACTCCGGAACCGAAGACCCGCACCCTAACCAATCGGCCATCATTCGGCACAATGTAGGAAGGTAAAAATTATACACAATTTATAAACTATTATTCATTTAGAATCCGGAGAGCACATGCAGTTCAAAGAATTCTACAGACACTCAAGAAACATCCCCCACACAGAATCATTGTAGCTTAGGGGGAGGAACCAAGCAGAAACCCCCTGGAAATGGTCTGCCACCTCCAGAGGCATAAGTTGGTAATTTAGACGACATTATGACGATAAACATATATCACATGCCATTATTGAACAATGTTTACCGTTTGACCTGCTCGAGCCTCGAACACACAACCTTCCGGTTATTAGATCGGAGCTTTCACCGACTGAGCTATGTATGATGTGTGTAAATAAACAAACATTATCAAGATGAATGTCACGAGGAATTTATTTGAATTCGAACTTAATTTATTTGGAAATGTTTATATTGAACAAACCAATACGTTGTGTTATTTTTTGGTAACCTCCCCTCCCAACTTCAGGAGTATTTAAAATCATGTAAGGAGCTCTGATTCCGTAAATTGCAGGATTCTGATACACTTCTACAATAAAAAGAGCTTTCTACGTAGAACACCGATTCTTTTCACATTGATACCCCCTGCTCTTCCATTCTAATACGAGCTATCCATCTTGCAACCAGTCTAATGCCTTCACGCTCTTTTTTGAGAAAAAAAAATAACACAAGGTTTTAAAAGTATCCTTAAATGTTGAGCTTGGTAATTTTACTTGAGCACCATATCACACTCTCATTTGTAAGTCTGCAGTGAAGTTTATTTTTTTTTCTTAATGAAATCGGATACTGACTAATCTTATGCATTGTTAAATATATTGTTTATATCTTTCTATCCTATATTCCTAATTTAAGAAAATACTTTTAAAATTCTCTGGAAAAGATTCTATGAAAAATGTTGTATAGGTTGGCTTTAATATGATTGGTTGATTTCGAACCCTACGGTCTATTGTTTCACTACTACATCTTTTTTTTCACTAATATGTCTATTGTTTCACTACCAGGGCCTACTGCTTACAGCTGAGTCCGAGCGGCTATGAACATTCATGCCAACAATGTAATTCGAACTCACGAACTCCGGTACCGAAGAGTAGCACCCTCCCCATTTAGCCATAGTTCGTCTACACTATTTCGGTGTTTTGAAACACTGGTTCAATAATTGAGTTGTTCAGAAATGAAAGTGGTTTAAGAAACAACTTTTTAATATTTTTATGATGTTTGTTAATTTAAAGAAAATTAATAATAATATTTTCAGATATTTAACAGTTTAAGAGTTACTTAGATAATTACAGTTGTTTACTGAAAACCTTTATAAAGAAAGCAAAAAAAAATTGAGTTAAACTCGTAATTTCCTTAATTGTTTTCTAGATTTTATTCTTTTGCACTACGAATATTATTTCAATTTCGTTATCAGCAACTCTTAAAGCTTTTTAGAGTTTTATTTCAAATATACTTTAACTAAAAAAAAAAGGAAATTTTAAATTAGTGAAGGACAATGATGAATTCCATTAAAATTAACGAGAGGAATTTTAACCCTTTAACGGAGAGCTGTTTCGTAGCGAAACCCACTGTTAAAATGTTTTTCTCTCTCCTTTTTCAGACATATGAATAGATTTTTTTTTCGACTTTCTATATTTTTGGCGCTTAAATTTGTTAATAGATTATAGAACTACATTTAATTTATTTTTATCTTTGAAATATACATGTTTAAACTTTCTTTGTATAAAGAAAACATCAATTTGATTTTTCTCGCTTATGTCCAATAAAAATATCTACCTAAAACAATACTTGTAACTTATTTAGCTATTTATTAGATCATTTTAATGATAATTATTCATTATTCTTAAATATAATTAACATTTTAAGAAAGAGTTGATTTAATGTGTGAACAAGGGCTTAGATTCACAGCTAAACCCCCTCCCCCGAAAAAAAAACCCGCTCTCTGAAAAAAATGTAATTTTTTCATATATTTCATATTTATAAGGTTCATAGATGACATTTATTACCTAATTTCATAAAATTTCCAAAATTTTTAAATTATGTCCATTAAAAGGTTAAATGTGAGGATTTTGTGTCGATAACATGTGTGCGATATCTTTTGATCTGGTGCTAGATAAAATTCGCCGAATTAGACTCGAGAAACGAACATCTGAAATAAAAATTGGGGTCGACTCGACATAGGAGTGAAAAGGATGAAATGCATCGGTATCTGATCAATTTAATTACCTGACTTTTAATTGTACTAATAAGCAAACATAAACAAAACGAAAGTCACGGGCCATCTATTTGAACACTTAACCAAAATTATTCGAAATGTTTACAACACCACACCCTTTTTTGAAAAATTTTCCTACTTCTTAACTACACAAATACTTAAGAGCATCTAAACTGCTCTGGTTCGTAAATTGCAGTATTTTGATACATATCCATACTAAAAAGAGCTTTCTACGGAGAAAACCGATTCTTTTCCCATTCATACCCCCTGTTCTTCCATTTTAATACGAACCATCCATCTTTCAGCAAGTCTAATGTCTTCACGCCCCTTTTTGGAAAGAAAGAACCCGAGGTTTTAAAAGTGTCCTCAAATGTAGCGCCTGCTAAAATGTACTTTCGCACACTTTAACATTTTCTTTTTAAGTCAGTCAGAAAGTTTTGTTTTTTTTTTTTTTGTTATCTACCAAAATGCTAAGAGAGTTACTTTTTTAATGTTCTATTGTTATAGATTATTTATTTTATAACGATTTGAGGAAAGGCTTCTAAAATTATTTTAAAATGGATTGCAAGAAGACCCATGCTGTACCGGTTGGTTTTGTTATTGTTGTTTGATTTTACTGATTCGTCACACCAGGGTTAATGAGACCGAGATTTACTACCTGAAGCCGAAGCCAAAAGGATACGAACATCCATGCCATCAATGGCATTCAAACCCACATATTCCAGTAACGTTTTGGTTTTGGTGTGCTACGGTCGACTTTTTGTAACACGAGGGCTAGTGAGACCGGGACCTACTGCTTAAAGCCGATTCCGAACGATTAAGAGCATCCAGGCTACAATAGGATTCGAAACCACGAACTCCGGTTCCGATGCCCAGCTTTTCCAGTAACGAAGAATAGTACTCTAATAATTGGGCCTCGTTCGTAGACAAAATTTCTGAGTTTTGAATCACTAGTACAGTAAATGAGTCAGTCAAAAGACAGAGCTGTTAAATTTATAACTTTATTATAGATGTTATACGGTTTGTTAGTTTAAAGGAAATAATATACTTTTTAGTTATTTAAGAGTTTACTAATTGCTCGAACAATATTTAATACTCTTAACTGACAATATTTTTAAGAAGGCATTTTTTAAATAAAAAAATAAATTAGACATGTCATCAATTTCTGTAAAATATTTTTTTGCCTTATTTAAATGAATAAGCATTTTATCGATTCACTTAACTGACATCCGAATGAATCTCTAAACAAAATTAAAATAAATGTCACAAAGCATTTATTTGAAACAAACTGATTTAGAAATGTTTAAACCTAACACAACCATATTCTTTTATATTTTTTCCAGCTTCGGAAAAATAATGTGAATAACATGAGTTGTAAAAATCCTCTTACCAACTACTTTGGTTTCGCAAATTGCAGTATTTCCATAGTTTCACACTAAGGAAGAGATTTCAACGGAGAAAACCGAATCTTTTCACAGTGATACCCCCTGCACTTCTCATTCTAATATGAGCCATCCATCTTGCAGCCAGTCTTCACGCCCTTTTTGGAAAAAAAGAACACGAGGTTTTAAAACTGTCCATATATGTACCTCCTGGAAATCTGTATTTGTGCACCATATAACTATTTCCTTTATACGTCTGTAGTGAAGAATTTTTTTTAATAAATAAAGTGAGATACCGACTGATCTGCCATGATGTTAACACATTGTGTGCGGGTGCATTTCGCAGCTGAATTTTACCGAGAACGAGTGTTTTGAGCTTGAATTAAGTTATTCAGTTAAATCTCAATAGATCGAAAATTTTTTAACCCACTTTTCGTATTTTATATTGACATATATAAACAAATATATAAATAGACAAATGAACAAATATATATATTACATACAAATATATTTAATATAAATATATTTAATATAAAATATATTTAATACGAATATATATATTATATATATATATATATATATATATATATATATATATATATATATATAATATAATTTTTGCAAGGGTAAATATGTCAGGATTACTTGGACTTAACCGCTGGTTAAGTATTGGTCTGTTAATTATATCCAATTTTCGACTCTTTGAGATTGTAAACGGTCTTCAACTGTACTAGTCATCGTTTGTAATGATATTTTCTTTATTTAATAACTATGTGTGTATTTAAAATTTTTTGTATGTATTTTATTTTCAACTTTATGCAAATTTACACGTGTATCTGGTCAGCCCAGTCGTATTTAAACAATAATTGTAGTTTGTGTGTGCTGACTCTGACGGTTGATTTGATTCCCTGTGGGGGTGTCACGATAGCCTTATTACTTTATTGCCCGTGGAACAATTTATAATGTTACTATTTTTTAATGCACGTTAAATAAACAGCATGTTTTTTAATGGTTGCTTTCTTCACTCACCATACTAGCCACTCTGCGTTAAATGTCATATGAGACTGACAGAATAAAAAGTTAATTTTATATCTAAATTGATTTTTTAAATCAACCTTACCGTTCAGGGGTCCCACATCGACTGATGTAAAAATAGTTTTTATTTGTCTCAATTTTTCCAGAATCTATGTAGTAGACAAGAACAATCGGCTTCGTTTTCCTGCATATACCATTATTTTTCTACATACCAACAAACCATGTTGTTACACTAACCCGTACTAGTACGTGTCCCACGCTCAAGTATCAAACGTCAGAAAACTTACTAGTACGTGTCCCGCATACAATGTGTTAAGACTTCCTTTTTTGAATTATATGTTCTTTTAAAGTCGTTATTTTGTAATTATTTAAATGAAAAGTTTCAAAAATGATACTGAAACTGATTTTGAGATGAATGCTGTATTATTTGGATTCGTTTATCTACAAGAGCCCTGATGAGAATATGACTTACTCTTTCGAATCAATTCAGAACGGCCATGAAATACTATGAACATTTATGAGAACAGCAAAATTGGAACACAAAATCTCTGGTACCAAAAAGCAGCCCCCTACTTTAAAATATCACCTTCATACTAATTCAAGAATCTATCAGTCATTAAAATACAGTTTGAAAAAAATTCCATGTGGATGCCACATGAATTACTTATTCACTTCTTAAATTATATATATTTTATTATTTTGTATTATGCATCATCAGAATTTTAATTTGCACATTCTCTTAAAAGTTTAAAGTTAGTTTCGTACCTCAAAAGAAGGAAGTTATCCGAGAAGAGCTCACGTACTGCCATCTGGTGAGTAGCCGCAGCATTTTGTTCCGTTAAATTTAGTTTTTTTTTAGTTAAAAAGATATTTCATTCTAATTCTAACATTTTCGCATCATAATACTTCCTTTAGGCCATAAATGCCAATAATAATCAGTAAAAAATAAAATAATCTGCAAATGCTAGATTTTTATTTTGGGCTTTTAAAAAAGTATTTCTACTTACAGCTCTATATAAATACGTTGATATAATTGTGTTACATTGTTTATACCATTGCATTATTGTTCGTTATATTACGAATATATAATATATAAAGGGGAACTCCAGTCAAAGGGTGTATGCCCAATAAATTTTACACCAATCCTACATACAAAATTCCAACATTCTACGGCTAATTGTCGTCAGTCATGCATTAATCTTCGATATGTTCAAATATCTTGTTATAGAGTTTGTTTATAGCAGTCGTAACGGAAGATGTATAACTAAATGCTACAACAGTCCTAAATATAAAAGTTCAACATTCTACGAATAATCGTTATTACTATTGCACTCAACGTCAATTTTTGTTATATTGAATTTTCACTTTATTCCAAGTGTTGATATCAGTCAAAAAGGGGGGGGGCACAACTAGATGTTATAAGAGTCCTAATTACAAGATATGAACCTCCAACTAATTGTTTTTTCCGTTGTGCAAAATACGTAAGTAAGAAAGACTAATTATGATGTGACTTATGAAGCACAATGTACAATTACAAACACTAGTACATTACGCACTGTTGTACAATGTACATTAAGCCCAATAGTACAATGTACATTACTCACTATATCACAATTTTGCAGTAAGAACAAAAGTACAGATTACGTACTTTTATACGTAGTCTAAATTTATTTGTTTGAAATCTGCATTGCATGAACAACGTAATATTTTGGGAATGCTATTTAGTACAGAGAAGAGAAAAGGAAACAATTGGATTCGACCTAAAAATCCGCAAAAGGTAATTTGTACTCCAATCCCCCAACAAGTATCGCCTTTGTTTCAGCCATTCATCGCCAAGAACAAAATCCGACTGACAATGCGAACCAAACGTTTTAAATGCGGCTTGTCATGGACGGTATCATTCACTTTACTAATCGGGTGTAGAATTCCCATTCGGGTGAAGAATGAGCGATACGTACGTTTCGGGGGCTACTTTGTAAAGAGATGGCTATCGACCCATCCATTTGTCATCGGTGGGGGTGTTGATGGATCATTATGGAGTTGATCATGGTGTATGATAATTGTCATGTTGTCAAAAGTCGTATCACCTTATTACATTTGTGTAACAGTTACTATTTCTAGATCTGTTATTGTTATTAACGCATAACATCAAGCGCACGCACACGCACGTACTCCCCCTACACATACATATGTTTACTACATATGAATATAAAAGGAAATTAAACACATTTATTTATGTCCGTGTATGTGTGTATGTGCGCGCATAAACTATCAAAAATATTATGCTCAAAAAGAGTAATCAAATTTCTCTTTTTCTTGTACTCAATTTTAATAGCTAATTTCCGCGCCATAAACTGTACGATAAATGAGTGCTCCTAGATATAAAGTCTTTATACCTGTCTTTGAAAACTAACTCTGGAATAAATAGAAAACTTTTATCCACGGGCAAAATTTTTCAGCTGTGTGCCATTAAAATAATTTTCTCTTTTTCCTCCGAAAAATTTGCTAAACAATATGTATTTCCATGGGAACAAAATTCCTGGATTCTCTTGTTCTGGGATCTTAATTCGTCGAAAGTTGTATTTTTCTTAGATCATTCTAGACAGAGCACTTTCACTGTAGAAAAATCAGTTGGCAGACTGTTTAGATGAAAGTTATATAATAAGGGCTAATCTCCCATGTAATCTATTATATTTTCACTGGCTTGTTACGTGCTTACACACACACCCAAACCTACACTCACATATATATACAAATAAATATACATATAATTTGGCAATATAGACAAATATATATAAATGTATATAATATTTGCATATCTACACATACACTCACACATATATACATATGTGAAAGCAGTTTCTAATATATATGTTTGTTTTTATGTATATTGTAGAAGCTCTTCATTGTCCTCCATACATCAAAGATATAGGAGATTGTAGGAGCCTAAGTAAATCCAAAAACATAAATAAGAAACAAACTTCACAAAAACTACAATAAGGAAGAACATTAAAACATGAATAATAAAATAGTAAAACTAAAGGAAATCAATCTTTCGTTGCCGACTCT
>CM063506.1:165130725-165145725 GCA_032207245.1 Pardosa pseudoannulata | reverse complement strand
GCACCGTCGACAGGCCCAGCCTGCTCCCCTGTAATTCCTGGTGGTAAACTTGATCTTATTCATAAATCATTACCTTGGGTCTCGGAATCTTTTGATTAAAGAATAATGCATAAAAACAAAAAGAAATTAATGAATTGTTGTAATGATAAACGTCGAGTAATGAATGTTGTATATAGATATTAATCAAGAAATAATGTTTGTAAATAATTAAAGTACTTAATAAAGGTTTTAGTTCAAATATAAAGCATCACTTTTCTACTGTGTTTCCTCGTTATGAAGGGGTACTGGTGTTAGTGTTGCAAGTACATTAGAACAATGCTTATATAATTTTTTACTTGTTTTACTTGTAAACACTTTTGTTATCACATTATGCCTTACGGTTACTGTATATAGAAAAGCCAACTGCATATAACAGAACATATTTAGAACTCCAGGCAACGTACAGGAATAGAACTACTTTTCAAAGAGGAATATATCAGAATTCGAAGCGCCTGCATGAGAAATTCGAGCTTTTCCATCTGAAGATATAACATGTTCGGGATCTCCATCTTTCATATTTTATTTGTCCGGCACATTGCATTCTTCTTTTGCATTCGATATTTCCCGATCCAATTTTACTGACTGTTCCACGGTGCAGGAAGAGAAATAGGAATCCAGTATTCAGGGCATGTTTTCCTTTAATAAACTGCAACAGATATAGAAGGGTGTGTGCTTTGAAACAAGTGTTCGAAATAAAATGTAACAGAAGACCAAACGACTATTTTTGCGTTGGATTCGTACATGTGTACTATTTATATTGATTCTAGGTAAAATAATAGTGTCGCCACCTCTATGTAATCGTATTGAGGTCTTTGCTTTTTGGAAAGATAGTTTCAAAAAAAGAACCATTCGTAATTTTATTCATGAATGCCCACACACACACACACATATGTGTGCGTGTCATGGTAGGTTAAGGCAATGGACTCAGTTCACATTTCTAAAAACTATTTATTGACTCCCGTATCACTCTTCTATTCAAACATGGCGACCATCCTTTTGGCCCTCAACCTCAGACAAAAGTGGCCTTATCAGCACTTCCGGCCCTGATCTCACCAGTTCTATAATTCCAAACGTCCAAAAGTTATTGCACAGCAAGTCTACACAATTCAAATAAAAGGGTCTAATCATCAGTGTATTTCGGAAAAAAGTGTGTGTGTGTGTGTGCTTGCGTGCGTGTGTGTGTGTGTGTATGAAGGTAGAGAACACCATCCAAACCTCCCAACATCCCTCTGTCAAGTGATCCACTTCCGCGCATTGGCAGTCTAATCCTAACGGAGTTATTAAAATCCCCCACACATAGACAAGAGAGCGAGAAAGAGAGTTGCTATGAAGATGTAAGCCACGATGTCTCGAGACGCAAGATCAGCTCTCAATTTATCTCTGTTATTAACTGCTAATTAACCTGTGTAAATGCATGTAAATATTATTAACTTCAACTAAATCATTTGAAAACTGACCGCCTACCTTCATTCCTTAAGCTAGTTGAATGTGCTTACTCAAGAAATATATATAACGTGAGGAAATTATAACCGACAGTTACAATTGAAATTTAGCCCTTATTATTTTTAATTGTCTGGGATTGCTGGGCAATGGGAAAACTTATGTAACTTGCTGTCACTTCATTCCATAAAAAGAATAAAATTCAATGACGAAATTCAAATTTAATTGAAAATGAGGAAAGACATCTTTCTTCGACAAGAGCAGAGCAAATAACAATACACTAAGGTAATTCCATACCAAATCAACACAAGGTTTCTACCTGACCCCCTCCAATTTTGATTAAATTTGGTATAGTAAGTGACTTCATAGTAATAAAGAAAATCCCCAAATCTTATGTTCAAATAATAATTGGTTTAGCAGTTATAAGGCTTTAAAGTTGCCAGATTTGTCTAAAAAATACACTATCGGCATACCTTTAAATTACACTTGCTACTCACCTAATTAAGCTAGAGATATGTGCAAGGTGTTATTTTAAACCTTTTTAATGGGCTTTCATATGATATACAACACATGATGACTTGAAATTTTTTTTAAATTTAAATTTAAATTTAAAATTTAAATTTCTCAAAAAGCCAAGTTTTTAAAATTTTGAAAAAAATCTCAAAAATTGCTCATATTATTGTTAATTAATCCTCAAAGTTTCATGTTGGGATCATAATGGGATCACAAGCTACAAAAGTTTTTTGTTTGATATATTTACTATTGCAATAACGAAAATGAGAACATGCATTCATTACTTTTAATCTAACTCATCTGTATAGGATGGCATTAATGTTTATCGACATATACTCTAGTAAATAGTACATTTAACATTTGTGAAGATTTTAAAATGAAAAAAAATCATTAAAGTGCATTACTTTTGATGGATGGTTCTACTTATTCAGTTGAAACTGGTAGAAAGCTTTATTTGTTTTGAGAATTTCTACTCCAGAAAGAATATTAACGATATACAACCAATTATTATTTGAACATAAGATTTGGGGATTTTCTTTATTACCATGAAGTCACTTACTATACCAAATTTAATCAAAATTGGAGGGGGTCAGGTAGAATGTTTTCTAAAATTGTGTTGATTTCCCATGGAATAAACCACTAAAAAGTTTTTCGATTGCAAGGTTCACCCTGGAGCGAGAGATAACAAGAAGAATTTCCTATGAGAGAGCAGATTAATCAGCGTTTTTAATAGTCAGAAAGTAACTGAGATCATTAGAATAGTGACAAATTTCTCGGAACAGCTGAAAACCGTTTCGAGTGGGGAGAAAACGAGCATTGATTTTAGTGTTAGCTTTGGGAGACAGGTTTAAAAGAATTTTAAGTCACCGAATACTCCTTTAAATAAGATGCAACGAGGGTGGAAAAATCGAACACTGAAAGGGGAAACAAGAAATTAGTGAGATATTTTAGTGAATAAATTTGATATTATATATAAAAATATAATATATTTTAATATATATTATATATATTTTCTATATATTATATAGAAGCTAAACGTACCATTCTTTCCTATATTCCCAGATACTTTTTAGAAAAAACTGTGAAATTGTACTCTTTTTATTGAAAATGAGGTTTGGTAATACGAAGCTCAAAGCAGAGTTCGAAAAAAATACCTAAATGAAATATAAAGCCTTTAAATTACAGTAAATGCATTAAAATTCAGCATTTATGTGGACCATGTTTTGGTTGGTTTGGTTGATTTTTGTTTGGTTAGCTTTGGAGAGCTAGGTTAAATATTTTTGCACACGACTAATGAGATTTTACAGTTTAAAGCCGATTCCGACTGCTACAAAAATCCATGAGACGGGATTCGAGAACTAGAAAATAACCAGAATTAGTTCGGTTACTATTTTTGAGTTGAATACTTATTTATAAATTGCTTTATAAATAGTATTTTTTTATATATATTATATAAATATTTTATAAAGAAATACTTACTCATTTTATTTAAACAATATAAATACGTATTCAACTGAAAATTGAAACGATGAACATGTACACTTTGAAATTAGGAATAAAAAAAGCAACGGTCATTTAAAAATTAATTGTCATTTGTTCTACTTTTTGGTTGTTTGGTTCTTGTGTTTGCTACTATTTTGCACACGAGGGCTAATGAGATCGGGACCTACATAACTGCTACATCCATGCCAGCAGCGGGATTCGGCGAACTCCGGCATTAACATTCGGTGGTGTTTTGAGATGGAATGACTTCATTTTAAATTGCTTGAAAAAAGTAATATTTTTTAATTTTATTATGTATTATGGACATATTTAATCTCATTTATAGTAAATATAATTTTGTAGCTTCTAACATTTCACTTTTTTATTTAAAAAAACGGTAAGATACCATTTGTTCTACACATCTGCTTACACGTTTCGGTTTAGATTCTCGAGAATGGAGTTTTTAAAATTTTTGTGTGGACCTAAAGTGCAACAGGATTGATTTCACGTGCCGGTATCTCTTAGCAAAAGCCACTGGGTTTAGCATAAATTTTTCCCCCATTGCTCCTCTTGGCGGGCAAAAAACTGTGAAGGTAAGCAATTTGCATTTGTTTTCGTCGCCTCGCCGAAACCTAAAAAGTTAAATACGATTCTGAAACCTTATAACAGTGAGATTGAATTTTCAAATCACTCTCATTCCTTTTTCATATCGCTTTCAAATATTGGATTTCTAACACGGCCGTTTCTATTACTTACGTTTCAAATGACTTTTGTTCTAGGGGTTTTAATAGGAAATTACCTCAGTTATAACCACAACAGGCTTAATTTAATGGTAAAAATCTACATTATATATATAAAATGTAGATGTTTATCTTATGTATGTATATGATGTCATATGTATATATGTAATCCAATAATTATAAAAATACTGGACAAGAAGAAAGCTAATCCTCTAGCAGTAATAAAAATGCAGTCGGCCAACATTGAAGAGAACGGCACAAGTCTAATTAAAAAGTTATTTCAGAGCTGCTAAAACGGACATCTTTACTAGGCAACGACAGACAAGAGAAAAATGAAAATCACTCTTCTCGAACAGGGGTGCACCCAAGAGTGAAGACAAAGAATTTTCCCAATTACTCAGCGAATTTAAGTGTAAGATCAGGAAAAACGAGGGGCCATTGGCCGGTGACAGCTGGGAAATGTGTTCAATAGGCAGAAAATTGACATCTGTAGGATAGAAAGCTTTGAGAAATGTATCGCAAGAATTTTAAGTCGAGAACGTTCCTTTTATTAAGACAATTAGAGTCTGGGAAAATGATTTTAAGGAATTAGAATGGGAAAAATGAGGTTTTTAAGGAAATATTGAAGTTAAATAATTTTGATATATTACATACATATACCTTTAAATATATTATGCATATATATACTTATGTATTATTGTGTACACATAAATATACATACATATTCACCCCCCATATATACATATATATATATATATTATACATATATATATATATATATATATATATATATATATATATATATATATATATATATATATATATATATGGGGGGGGTATGTGTGTAATATATTAAAATTTAATTCTCTTTAGTATAATAAAGTTAATGAAAATTCTCCACATACACGTTGTAGTTTTCTTTATTCTAACTTTCCCAGAAACTCAAAATAAGTAAAGAATATGTATCAAGGAGCATATCATTATTTCTTTACTTTCGAAAACTAAAGATGGAATAAAAAATACTACACTGAATCTTTTCTAACCAAGCTATCCATTGTTAATATTTAGGATTTTAATGCCTTTCATTGTAATTTCATATATTTAAGTTTTAAGAGTCCACAAATTCAATGGTGATCTAAACCTATTTCTCAGGAGAAGTCATCCATGTGATTCTCCATTCCTGGGGTTGTCCTTTCACCGATTAAAAAGTTGCACATTTGTGTCTTGTCTGCGTAAGGCGTTTTCTTCTGTTCTCCATATTTCCTACGCAAATAAAGGATTTTGATAGAACAATTACCTCAGTTATAACCAAAATCAGCTTAATTAGAAGATAAATATCTACAATTCATAATTGAGGTGTTTATCTTATTATATGTAAATAATGTCATATATATATATATATATATATATATATATATATATATGTACATACATATATGTGTACATATATTATACATATATACATCTGTATAATTAAATATGTAATAGTATTTTACTGGTTTTTAGTCCTGATTGAGTACATACCTCACTAAAATGACTATGTTACGTTACTAAGTAAGCCTTAGAAATTGCATATGAGGGCTATTTTTCCTATGACATTATTCTATATATTCTTTTAATGTTTATATAAATAATATGCATTTCTTAAAGGCTGAATTAATTTTTCAAAATTCTGCACGATGTTTCACGTTTATACTCAGCAGATTTTAGTCAAGAAAAAAGATTTGAAGATAAATGGCGATTAATTATATTGCGTTCCTGTTATTACCCCTCTCAAAAAAGCGATAAATAAAAAATATATTATTATATCGAGAAACGATATATCGCCCGTATTAATGTTACTCTTCCTGGTGAATTCAGGAGAGCTATTTGACAATGCAGATAGAGAGGGATTTACGTTATATCACGTATGCGTTTAACTTGATGTCGAAAAATGAGAAATATAGTTTTTGTATATCAAAACGTGACATTTGGGATAAATGTATAACACATAACGCTATTACTCTTAAAATATCGAAAACATTTCTCATCACACTTTGACTGAGACGTTTAAATCATTTGAACTTCAGTGATTGCTCGTTTTTCGCGGTTAACCAGAATCTTCCGCGAAAGCTCAAAAACCGCGAAATAAGATTTGACCTAATAATTTACGTGTATGAGGGTACACGATTGTTTTGAAATATGTAAACAATAATTAAACTTTATTATTAATAAATATTTAAACTTTACACATTTAAGACAAACATTACAACAGTATACGTATTTGCTTAAACAGTGCTAATTAATAAGATGGCATTGCAAAACCTTGTAGAGTAATAAACATTAATCAGCATTGCTTTCTGAGAGAGGCGATGACTCTTGTATTGGTGGCGGAGGAGAGGCTCTCACTTGCCTTGTAGAAGTCTTAGGCTCACTCGGAGACTCTTCTGCTGGAGGTTCTGACGGTAGAGCCAGGGGGCTTTACCTTGGAGAGAAACAGAGTGATGGGTAGTCGTTGTCTTTGTTTTTACCTTTTATTCAAAATTCCCCTGTGCAAGAACATAATTCCTTCAACACGATTGGTGAACTACACAACTTGAACCATATTGTGGTCAATGTATTGTGTTATCAAATTCTTGCCATGTTGCGCAATTGTTACAGATTCTCCAGTGTAAGACCTCGCTTTTCAGTTTGCTCTTCGTCTTCCTCTTCATTTTCTTCCTCACTTACAGACTTTGTCGTCTTAAGAGCCCTTGGTATGCACACTGAGTTAACTTATTTCTTTGTTTGACAGGCAGGGATCATTTTATCATCATGAAATAACGTTTTTTTCGGCAATGTGGCTGCCTAGATAGTTGTATTTATCATTTTTATTTTTTGATGAATATTTTGGGAAAACCTGCGAAGCTGCACTGGAGCCGCAAAACATGAAGCACGAAGTGGCTAGGGAACACTGTATACCGATGTATCACATCTTAAACTGAAAATATTGATATCTCTGTTACAAAGCAGCATGTTATATTGATATTTCGCAATATATCGATATATTAGCGACTCCTTATATATGGTTACATTTGTGTAATTATCGCATGGTGCAAAATTGGATACTCCGTCTCCATACTAATTCCTCCATATTTATTGTGTTCACTCACGTGCACCTTACGCTTAGTTTAACTCATTATTGAGACCAAATCCTAATAAGGAAAGATAAAAATGTTTTACGTTTAAATAATACGTGTAACCTGTTCATAAAGCTGTCACAATAATTTTCGTATAAAAGTAAGAAACTGACATTATCTCTAAATCCCCGAAATCGTTCATTCATTAAGATTTTTCCACCTCGACCCGCAAATGAAATTAAGAACAAATTACGCTCTCACGTCGTTTTGCAGAAGGAACGTGCTTTTCAACACGACTACCGGAATAAAGTTTATGAGTGAGAAAGCGGGAAATCTTCAGTTTTTTTTCTCCTTCACTCCTACGCTGCATTCTAAGGTTTTATGATTCATTAGCGAGACAGTTCCATAAATTAGGCTGCATTAAGGCAGCTAATATATCCTTATCTCAGTAATTAAAGAAATATTAAGCAGATAAATCTTATTATTGTTTATTAGGAAAAGCATTATTTTATATATTTTTGAAAGTTTCCCCATTATTTTCATGTAGTCAAAAAGACCCGAGACACTGATTCGAAATAATTGATCATTAGGTTTAAACGCAAGCATTAATTTTAATGGTAATTAATGCAATAAAATACATGACATAACAAGTTATAACTAATTAAAAATATTTTTATCAATTTTGTTAAAACTAACATTACAATAATAAATTATCATTACACCTTGAAGAATAATATTAAATTTAAGTTTCTTTATTATTTCATACTTATAATATAAATATCACGATACTCTCCTATTATATTATATAAACATACTTATACATACATATACAAAATATTATATATATATATATATATATATATATATATATAAATATATAATATTCTTTTAACATTCTATAAATAATTGTAAATATAACATTTAAAAAATAAAAACCCAATTTTTATATCTATAAATTCAAAATATTAATTCATAGATGAAGATTTTTCAATTCAATAAGACGACATTAAAGACAAATTATTCATTTCGTTTTGCAGAATACAATTCAAATTAACGTTCTTACGAAAAATTAAAACAATTGCTATTCTAATGCTGTACAAATTTTTCTATTATTAGCGAGACAGTTATAAAATGTATTAAGCTTGTAAATGTCTTCCTATCACATTTATCTAGTATACTATATACACATAATGTATATTACATATTATACATATATATATATATATATATATATATATATATATATATATATATAATATATATATATATATATATTATATATACACATAGTACGTACGTGTATATTAATACAGATATATACACATACATAATATATACACTATATTTGTGCTTTTTTATGACGTATAGTGTATAACAATGCAAATGGACATATAAAACATATGAAAATAAGTTTTTAATGTACAATGAAATCACAGTAAAATAAAAAATAAACAACGCACAGCATTATTTAATCTTCGATATTCACGGCCAAACTTCGTCATTTTCTGAAACATACAGTTTACTAGTTTTAATAATACCATTCTTCTAAACACAATTATGTGTAATTGCATTTTTACATAAAAATTTTAAATATCTTGCCATAGAAGCATAAACACGTGCATAAACACGAAGTTATTTTTTTTTTATTCTGAATACATTTCTACATCGAATTAAGATTAAAAATGAAAGTTATAGTTTAATGATTTATCGCAAGACTTTTTTTTATTATTGTTAAAATATAATAATTAACATTTATATATATATAAGAACTACGTAATAATAAATCTAATAGTAGAATACACTGAAGTATCTAAATTAATATAACACATAATCATTAACATTACCTAATTTTGTGGTTTATATAACATTTTTGTGCTTTCTTTTTATATGTTTTTCATTTAACTTTTTAAATCAAGAAAAAGATATATTAATTTATTCATATATCACATTTTTTTATTTTTTTTTATTTTTTATTTTATTTTTTTATTACTATATTTACTTTTTTTATTATTTATAATATTTTTTATTATTTAATATGTTAATCATTTTTATATATTATTCATGTTGTATTTTACAATCATTTCTAGAATGTTTATTATTATTTTTTAGTTATCATTATTTTATTATGTTTTATGTTTATATATCTATAATAAATATATATATTCTATATTATTTTTATTTTATATATTATATACATATATAAATATATATTTATATATATATATTTTATACATATAATATATATATACATACATATATATATATATACATATATATATATATACATTTATATATACATATATATATATACATATTTATATACATATATATATATATATATATATATATATATATATATATATACATATATATTATATACATATACATACATACATATTATACATATTTACATATATATATAAGATACATATATACATATATTTCTTTTATACATATATACATATATTTTTGGTTATAATATAAAATTTTTTATTTGTATATTTTAGAGTTATATGAAACTTACGATACCTTAATATGTATAATAAAGGAAAAATACACATATTATAGTACAACATATCTAAAAGTGTTTAAAAGCTTATATGTGATTAAAATCTCATTCATCTTAGTTTAATCATCACACATATATACACTATATTTGTGCTTGTGTGCATATGTCGACGTATGTGTATAACAATGCAAATAAGGACATAATAAAATTCATATGAAAATAAGTTTTTAATGTAACAATGATTTAAATCCAGTTCAAGATAAAAAATAAACAACGCACAGCATTATTTAAACTTCGATATTCACGGCCAAACTTCGTCATTTTCTGAAACATACAGTTTACTAGTTTTAATTTTTAAATACGCCCGCATTCACTTCTAAACTACAATTATGTGTATGAAATATTGCACTTTTCTGAGTGCATAATATAAACTTTTAAACACTGTTGATCTTGCCATAGAAGCATAAAGACGTGCATAAACACGAAGTTATTTTTTTTTTATTCTGAATACATTTCTACATCGAATTAAGATTAAAAATGAAAGTTATAGTTTAATGATTTATCGTAATAATATTTTTAGACTTTATATATTATATATATATATATATATATATATATATATATATATATATATATATATATATATATATATATATATATAGTGTCAGGTTTAAAAATGGGGTTGAGAATTATAAGAGTTATAATTAAAAATAGTTAGGGCTCATTAATGATAACGTAATAGGAGAGTGACACACTCTCGTTCAGAGCTATACAGAGTAAAGAAGCCGACGCGGAAATAGACATAAGAAATTGCTTAGGTAGCAAAGCCAAAAAAGACAGTTCTGATCGGGATCTCGGGCTGATAACATCCTCCAAGCTTGTTGTGGCAATATATGAGAACAAAGAATACGTAAACGGAATAGCCAATGACAGAAGGTTTACAATAAAGAAGTTCTTTTATATGAAATCAAGTGTGTCTTTCATGCCTTTAACCACTCGCCTGTGTCATATATATATATATATATATATATATATATATATATATATATATATATATATATATATATATATACGTATGGTTGCGTAAGTGTAAGGATCCTATAGTCTGAACTTGCGTATCATTCTATTACTAATTCAACCATTTTATAACCTTTAATCTTGTAAGCTAATAATCGTGCTGATTTTAACATTATATCGATACATGCTTTTGTACGCATGCGCAAATGTCGTGTTATTGTAACACACCATATGTTTACTAATTTATTCTTATTTATGGTATTTCCACTCGTAAACTTTTAATTCAAATTAACTGACTCATCAAACACGATTCTAACAAGAATATAGTTCTTTTCACGTAAATGATATAATCATAATAATCATAACAATTTTCGTATAAAAAGAACCAACTAACATTATCTCTAAATCACCAAAATCATTTATTCATTAACTAAAAGATTTTTCCACCTGCATCCGCAAACGAAATTAAGAACAAATTGCTGCCCGCCGTCGTTTTGCAGAAAGCACGTGCTTTTCAACACTTATGGGAATTCCGTTTACGAACGAGAGACAGCGGGACAGCTTCTTTTTTTCTCCTTCAGTTCTACGCTGAATTAGAAAGTTTTATGATTCATTAACGAGACAGTTCCATAAATTACGCTGCATTAAGTCGGCGAATTTTTCGACCTATCTTTGTAATTAAAGAAATATTAAGCAGATGTGCTTGTATTGTTTATTAAGAATAACGTTCTTTTATGTATTTTTTTCCAGTTTCTTTATTTCTTCCAAGAACGTAACACGATATGAGAAAATTTTGCTCCCAGGTGGAGCCGTGATCGATCATTACGTTTAAACGTGGGAGTTTATTTTAAGGATAATTAATGCATTAAATAGTCTTAACCGGATGTAATTCATGCAAATTAACTTTTATTGCATTTTATTTAAAGCTAATAACAAAATGTTAATCTAATTGCTCCAAAATTTTAATAATAAAATAAACATACAAATCAGTACTAAGAGATAAATATAAAAAAGTACAACATAACCTAATCAAAATGAGGTAGGCATAAACAGCAGCGATAACCCTCTCGCTGTGTATATTTTTTTTATCAAAATAGGTTCAAAAATTGCGTATTTTTTTATTACATATTTGAAATCTATATACATTTTATAGTTAAAATAGACACAATTTTTGCAAAAGATTTTTTTTAACATAGAATTAGGTCCAAAATAAAAGGTGTTTAGAATAATGAAATTGAAGAATGATGATATAAAAGCTAAATTTTGAAAATTAATCTTGGTTAAATTATCATTTATTTTATAAAATACAAAAGCAAAACATATACTCTAATTAAAAAATGCAAAAGACTTAGAAAACATTTATTAGAAATGAAGTCTTGTATGATAAATTTCGAAACAAAGCTCGAGCAAAGTCCTACCTCGCAATCCTTGCACCAAATTCCCGTTTCTTTTCGAAGTTTTTGTTCCACCTTCAGTTTTTTATCAACCGATAGCACACTATCTACGAGGCACTTTCTTGATGGGATTTGGGTGTATATGGCTTGCGAGCAGTTAGTCTCATGGGTCTGTTACTGTCATGTACTGTTGATCTCTTTTACTATTATTTGTAACATAACATCGTCAAAATACAGTTCGAAACAGTCAAAACAGTTGCATTATTTTCAAAGTGAAATTTAGTCCGGGATTTCTAATGAAAGGAAATGAAGCAGGATCTGGTGGAATATTTTGCTTATCAAATTTGCTCCCCTTTCGAACATTTTGAATAGAAAATGAATTTTCAGATTCATAACTATACGCAGAGGAATCCAAGAAATTCTCATCAGTTTCGCTATAACTATCTTCAATATACTGGAAATCAGAGTCAGAAGTGCTATCAGTGTCGGAAATATCGTCAGGCGTATAGGTTATATCACTCGTGAAACGCTTCCTGACAGACATCTTTCAGCTATGAACAGCGCACTCAAAATGCTACAAAAAATTCTTCTATATTTTGCAGAAATGTGGACAATTAAAGCCATCTGCTAGTTTACAGCTAAATAAAGAATTAAAAATCACAGTAAAGCCAAAATGAAACAATAAAAGGGAAAAGAGCTAGCTGCACATTTAAATAGACAGCTAAAATGCAAGCCCTCGGAAATCGCGGGTTGCGCAAATTTTGCTACATCTATGTTGCCCGTGGAAATAGCGGGATGGGCAGCAAGAGGGTTTAGTGACCACTGTTTGATGTAAATGACAAATTACTACCAAAAATGAAATATTTTCTCTTTTTACCGAAATATTACGATACGATTAACATAACACTTAGTGCAAAACCCGTAATAATACGTTTAAACGCTTTAAGTTGTGAAAATACTAACACGAGATTGCCCAATCCAATAGTGTCAAGTTCAAAGATTACCAACGGGTATGTTACTTTCCCTAGAGGACGCCGCATCTTTCCTTGAAGACAGTAACGAGTTCAGAAGAAAATTCGAGGTATTAAGCCAGTTAACCCTGTAAAGTTCACTATTGAAAATTCTTTGAGATTTGTCAGAATTAGGTTAATAATTCTGTTATTGCGTTTTTTGTGGAAGTGGGGTTTTCTATGGGGAACTAGGAGTCGAGCAAAACATAAAAAGGTTTGTACCTGAAAAAGAAACCCGTAGAAAAGACAACAAAAATATATTATTTGAGTGGGTGATGTATAGTAGTAATACGCGTTATGTCTTTAACCCGATATTTAATATATAAATTGAATTTGGCTTTTCACCAACTTAAGTTGAAATCTTAAAGTAAAAAAACACAATAAGCATTAAAAATAAAGGAGAGGAGAAGTTACTGAGTTAATGGATTTTGTTGATATTAATATAAAATTAAAAAAAAAATTATAGAAGCCAATTGAGTTTTTTTTTTAAAGATAATAATTAATAAAAAAAGGAGAAAACAAAAATGGGCTAAAAAATAAGACAGTTATGGAGGACGGAACTCCGAGCTCCTCTTCTCGTTTAGGGATCCAGGTATCTCTCTGTCCTCCATCCTGTCTTTTCGGATGAGAACCGTCAGTCTGGGAAGCTCATCAAAATTCCTTTTGCCTGGTGACACGGTGGAACTCCGCCAAGCTGAGCACTGAAAAACATGCCAGTGTGGAATGGGGTTATGTCATATCATGAAAAGGGCAAATTTATAAAACGATTGCAATGCAGCGCTCGCCAAGGAGAACGCCAAGGGACACTCCTGGTATGTCTGACGTCATCTGACTGAATATCCAGAGTGGCTTAAGCGATAAGAAAATAGTTTTTTCGACTCACCAACGTGATGATTGGAAGCATGGCAGGAAAGTTACAAACAGGCAAATTTTAAGGGAAGCTTATAGAATTAAACTAAACGAAATGGAACAGAATTAAAATTAAATAAATGGTACGTTATGACAATAATGTAATCTATGAAACTTATAAAAGTGAAACAAGTGAAAAATATTTCAAATTCTGTCAGTAGCTTTTTTTTTTGGGGGGGGGGGTTAACTTTGAAACTATCTATATCTGTGAAACTAATCTATTCGTCCTTGTGCAACGAAAAAATAATATATTCTTAAAATTTTAATTATAGTGTAAGAACATTAAATAATTATCATTGAAAGGATGTTATAGATATATAGCTAAAGAATTTATAAGTAATGTTTTGTGTAGGTATATTTATTTGGGGACATCAAGGAAAAAAAATCAAATTCCTGAGGGTTTTAACACAAAGCAAGTTTAAACGCTGATTTTTCAAAGAGAAAATTAAATTGTGTATAGTTCTACCATTTATTAATAGTATAAAGTGTGACATACATACAAAAAAATCATTATTATATTTTTAAGAAAAAAAAATATTTCAACAGATGGTTTCACTGCCAAACCACTGTTCTATAAAGTTTTAAGGGGGCTGGCCAGTAGACATATCTATCGAAATACACAAGTCTACAGGGTGCCCCAACAAGACCGGATAAATTCTGCACAGAGATGATTCGTTGTTTTAAATACATAAAAAAGTGAGCGAAGACATGTACTTCTAAGGCACACAGTTACTGAAAAAAATAAGAGAATTTGTAGGCCATCAGTTTACGAAAAAAAAACCTTTTTTTAAAACAGGAACATCGGTATTTGAATAGTTTTAAATAAAAAAATGTTCGAAATGTACTCCA
>CM063506.1:165120725-165125725 GCA_032207245.1 Pardosa pseudoannulata | reverse complement strand
TTTTTTTCTATTAGTAACAGTAATTACATAAAGACAAAAATGTATTATCTCATATAACAATGTCTTAAGAATGTACTAGATTTGCTAAAGCACTAAAAAAAAGTTTAGGAAAGAAATTGTTCGTCTTAAATCAGATTCGGGACGTTTTATGATAATTAATAGTAGAAGTGGCTTCTCACATAGAAAAAAAATCCCTTTTTTCCCCCTAGATGACAAATAAAAAAGGGAGAGAATCCTTTGGTTCCCATTAAGAAACTCATTTGTCTCCCTATAACAGGGGAAAAAATGACTTAAATTCCGCAGATAATAAAGTGATAAATGTGTTTATTGAACAGTCCAAGTTTTCACGGTATTTTTGTTTTCCGACTTACATTTAAGTTACTCCATTATTTCCTCCTTTCTTTTTTAGAACGCAGAGTATTTACTTTGTGCCGGATTACTTGTTTTCGATTTTTGGAAATCCGAATCCCCCGTGGTAATTATTTTTCGAAAATATCAGGGAGATAAATTGTTTGATACGGAAATATTTTCTGAGAGAGAAAAAAAAAAGAACTGCTGATTAGTCCTATGTCATAATCTGCAATTTCCGATAAAAAGGCACTCTTCAAAAATTCCAAAAGGAGAAGGAGGAGCTTTCTTTTTCTAGAAACATTTTTCTGTTCGAATTGGACGGTAAGACCCAGGAGGGAATAAATTAGGTTTGATTTTATCGTTACTATTTCTCGTTTGTTAATCAGTTTTAAAAATTATTTTCTAAATGTTTGAACTCAAATTATTATTATTATAATGAAACAATAAATGACATTAGTAGTTGAAAAATTTATATTTTTTTTATTTTAAAACTGTTTAAACATCGCAAAAAATATTTGAAGTAGAAGAATGAGGGTTTCAAAGCGGATTAGAACCAGTTCAAATCCTGATTGGGTCATTCACATTCTTATTTAAAGGAGTTGGGAGAAAAACTAGGGTTCAGAATTGTTATTTTCTCCTTACGTGATCCGTGCAAATGGAAACATTACAAAAAAAAATTTGAAGTAAAAGAACGGGAGTTATGAAGTATAATTGAACGTGTTCGAACTCTCATTGGATTGACGGGTTCATATTTTTTCCTCTCTGCGTAATCTATGCAGGTATAAATTTTTAGGGTTGGAGAGGATTTGTTCAAGAACGAGCAGTGTCGATATAATTGTTTTGAATTGTTATACCACAATGGTCTGGTGCGTTATGCTTGCTTGGAACCAGCCCTCCTACTTCTTCTGGGGCTGGTATGTTCGTAGATCGATGCTGGAATGCTTGAAATTAAAATAATTCCTCCAAAAGATTAGACGGACAACACAAATTTTATTTACAAGATTTATGAAACATTAGAGTAAAACAAAATGTCATATTTAGAACCTTGGAGCCTGCATGAATCAGAAAGGATTAACCGAGAATATTTTCGAAGAATATAATAGTCCAAACATGAAAGCGTCGTCGTGTTCTCTCACATTGAACAGAGAGATGTCTCCAAGT
Source organism: Pardosa pseudoannulata (assembly GCA_032207245.1). NCBI lineage: Eukaryota > Metazoa > Arthropoda > Arachnida > Araneae > Lycosidae > Pardosa > Pardosa pseudoannulata. Next base: position 165,124,213 of record CM063506.1, on the reverse strand, counting down.
CGCAGGACCGAATCTAACTGATCAACTGATCAACTTTACATCTTCTCTCCCTTTCCTAGGGGGCGGCGGTATCCATATTTCTCGCAACTTGATCAATGCCGAAAAGAGAAGTTCTCTCGTCCAGATATACTGCAGGCTTGCAAAAACACAACCGAGCACCTCCGAAGAACCTTATCAGCCCCCCCCCACTAGCTGGCCATCTCCAATTTCAAGGAATGCCAAGTGAAAGTAGTCATTGGGGGCGATTTTGCCGAAAACAAGAAAGGCATATACAAGTGAAACACTGGTCGTGGGATCCACATTCCTTCCATTCATTTTTATAGTTGTGTTATTTTCTATAGCACAATCTATGTGCTTTGAAATTTTAAACACTTACCAATAAATTAGTTTAAATGAATAATTCTTACAGCGATTCTTACTAAGACAATATTTTTTATAAATTACAATACACATATACTTGTTTTTTAAGATAATGCAAAATAATACTTATATTTACACATAAGCAAATTTTAGGGACTGAATAAAATGAAAAAAAATATTTAAATCTAAAATTAAGGGCTACATTGCGAATTTAATTTATTTAAATAGCAATTTTTATATTAATTTTACTTTTTGTATATATAAAAGTGTATATGAACATTAACTTTAATATTTCCTAAAAACCTCTTATCTCCCATTCTAATTCTCAAAATCTTTTTCCCAGCCTCTAAATGTCTTAATCAAAGGAGCATCCTAGAGTTAAAATTCTTTCAATACATTTCCCAAAGCTTTCTGTCCTATAGATGTAAATTATCCGTCTATTCAACACGTTTTCCAGCTGTCTCCGGTAAATGGATCCACGTTTTTTCTCTGTTCACTCTGTTCGAGCAGAGTGATTTTTGCTTCTTTCCTTTGCCTGTCGTTGACTAGTAAAGATGTCCGCTTTAGCGCTTTAAAATAAAGTTTTAATTAGTCTTGTGCCATTTTCTTTCAATGGACCGACGCATCGTTATTACTGTTAGCCTATTAGGCTTTCTCCTAGCGCAGGAGCCCGGGTAAGTAAAAATAACAGGGGCTGTAATGTCCAGCAGTTTTATAGTTATTCGATTATATATATATATATATATATATATATATATATATATATATATATATATATATATATATATATATATATATATATATATATATATATATATATATATATATATATATATATACATATACACGTAATATATCAATTTTACAACATCGTGCCTACAGACAATGTGATCCCGCACATATGCTTTTTAAGTAGAGATTCCTCAGGTAAAAAGACTACGAATAATCCCCAAGCACAATGGATCACGTGATAAATAATACCCGTATATAAAGAGAACGAGCTAACTATTGGCTAAAGTAGTACAGACAGAGGCTGAATTAAGTCTTTAGCGTGTCTGGAGGGAAAATTCAGAATTACCGCGCAAACCCTGAACTTACTTTATGAACAAAAGTTATTAAATTAATATAAAAATACGTAAATAAGTTATTTTAATATATATATATATATATATATATATATATATATATATATATATATATATATATATATATATATGAGGAAATTGTGCTCTATCATTCAAAACTTTTTAAAATATAATAAAATTTAAGTTACCAAGATATATTTATTAATAATGTTGCCAAGAAAATGCTCACCATAACTGAAGCTGTGTTAGGTTATACACTCGAAAAAGTAAAATAAGGCAGCCCCGACTTAGTTTCAGATTCACGCGATAAAAGGTTAAAAGAAACCATTCGAGGTGAATCAGCATTTCTAACTTACACTCGAAATTCTCTTCCATTTCATTTAAAGCTGATGCTCCCCCTTCCCCTTTTTCCTTTTTTTTTTCATAAAAAGAAGTTGTTTCTGTCAACAGAATAGAAGCTTAAATGCACATAAAATCCTTATTCTAAGAGAGAGAAAAAATAGGGAAAAGGCAGCATAAAATAATTTTAAACCATTTTCAAAGGACTCTTTGGAATTTCCCTCTTTTTTTTATCTTATTCGGTTGGTAATGATGCATACAATGCTTAAGAAATTGAGAGAGTCTAAAGGCATATATATATATATATATATATATATATATATATATATATATATATATATATATATATATATATATATAGCCACTGATGCTTTAGTTATTTCAAAATATTTTAACCGGATTTTTTGTACAGTCGTCTATTGAATTTAAGCTCTGTCTTTTATAATCTTTATGTACATTGCATTCTATTTTATCTCCTTTTTTCCACCTTCTGTAATTTTTTTTTACTGGAAAAGAAAATAAATCTACAACTTTTTTTCCACTTTACCTTCACTTTTAAAACTAATTTATTTATTTATATAAAGAAAACTATTTCTTGAAACGCTTGGCTTTTAGTTCTACTACTTTGATTACATCCCGAACTGAAGATAAAAAATAATCAACTGCTTTTAAGGGAAGGCGATTACTTTCGATTATTATCCCTTCGGGACCGCGAATTTATTCTGCGATGCTAGACGAAAAAAATGCATAAAAAGCTTTTAATCTTTCCTAATAAATAAAGGCAGTATACCAGTATTAAAAATGTTTATGTTTTTATGCTTTTAAGTGATGAAAACAAGTCAAATGTTTAATTCGAAACGTCCAAAAAACAAACAATTTTCCTCCATTTGGTAAAAAGAAATATTTCCAGATGAATATATATATATATATATATATATATATATATATATATATATATATATATATGTGTGTGTGTGTGTGTGTAATCGTCTAGGGACCAACTAGTCCCGAACTTTACACTTAAAAACTCATTTTAAATTCTATTATTTTCTCAGCATGCTGAAGTGTCCCGCTAACCGTCAGTTAGAAAGAAGAAACATCATGTCGTGGCCGAACTTAACTTTAATTTCATACGATACAGCACAGAATCCAGAGACGTCTGAACCTGACGGTGTCAGAACGCTATCTCTCAGTAATAGTAATAACCTTCTGCAGAGATAAAACCCGTATGTGGGTATGCTGAAGCACGTGTTATTTGCTTATAGAAAATAACCTTTGACTGGAGCCATCTGTAAAGTGTGGCGTCTCAGATGAATATTATAGCTGATCATTACAGATTTTTCCTATGAGAGTTATAACTTCCTCATTAAAAATGCCAGCTGTATCATTTTCTGTTTAGGGAATCATAGAAAGAATTTCGGGGTTACGCTGAAGGAATCATCCTCGTTTAAATTGGATGGCTGGGAATTTGGTTAGTATAAAGAGAAGATATTAAGATCTAAATAATTAATGGAGAAAAATATTTTGAATATGCTTTACTTAGATATTGATATTATTACATATATATATTATATATATATTATATTTATAATATATATATATATTTATATTTTATATATATATACATATATATATTTTTATATAATATATATATACATATAAACATATAAATATATTCATATTAATAATATACATTTATATACA
>CM063506.1:165093225-165110725 GCA_032207245.1 Pardosa pseudoannulata | reverse complement strand
CGTGCCATTTATTCATTACGTCAGTTGTGTGCGTTTCGCATAGATTACCGATATATCTATCGCGATGTTAACATATGAGCGCTGCATATCGGAATACCAATAGATATAGCTTTCAATTTAATATCAGAAATAGCTGTGAAAAATAATATATTCTGGTACAGTTGCATAAGATTGTTTAAAAAATATGCATACATATTTTTACACGTTTAATACCCAAAGAAATGAGAAATATATATATTTGAAATAAATAAGAAATAAATTGTATTTTTCTGTTCTTTGCTTCGGATAGTAACAGTTCTGCAGATATATGCATGCATATTTGTATATATGTATATATGTATATAAATGTATATATATATATATATATATATATATATATATATATATATATATATATACGTATATATATATATGTGTGGGGGGGGTATAAATGTATATATATACGTATATAATGTATATATATATATATATATATATATATATATATATATATATATATGAACACATGTATATATGAGCATATATGCGTATATGCATATAGGTGTGCATGTATATATGTACTTATATGCATATGTATTCAAACAGTCCAAAATCCAATAAATTCCAAAAGTCTAACATATTTTTGAAATAAATAATATGCTAGATTTTTTTAATTTATTGTATGATGGAATGTTTGTATACATATGAATATATATATATATATATATATATATATATATATATATATATATATATATATATATATATACGTACATATATACATACATACACATATTCATATATACATATACATAAATGTGTATATATACATATATACATTCATATACATATATACACGTATACAAATATGCATACATTTTAATACATAACGTTTAATAACAGATGTATATAAAAATTATATCTTATTTGCGATTCATGTGGAGGCATCTAGTGAATATTAGAAATGTCATAAAGCACACTGTTCTCTAAGTGCATAATTTTTAGAATTTTAACTGTTCCTGACCAAACAGTGTACCGTACCGTTTTTATCAACGATATACCTACATGGTCTGTCATACCTATATGTTAATTAACATAAAAATTTGCTTTTTCCTTTGTTTCCAATTATGTGCTGTTTGTAGATTACTATAATCTACATAGGCAGTGGGAGAAAATTCTGGGAAAATCTAATGTAATCTGTACATGAAGGAATAATTTTCGCCATGTTTTGTAGAAATAGCGATATTGTATTGATTGACAACTTTAAAAAAATACTCTTGAGCTTTGTAGGAATAGAAACAATTTTCTTTTGCCTGAAGTCAGTTTGGGCATCACAAAATTTATGCTTTTGATATACCCGAACTACATACAGATAACAATTGTTTTGGGTTAAAAGTTATTAATTATAATCTAAATTATCTCCCCTAAAAACGCTGATTTTATATATAACATAATATATGTTTAAATACTGAGTAATTTAACTGAGAAAAATTGCTGAAATTTTTTAAATATGACTCCATGAAAATGTTCATTTTACTCATAAAATATAGAGGAATATAAGATTAAAATGCTTACCTGTATTTTTGTTACAGTTTGGCAATAACGGAACAAAAGTATCTTTAAACTTTACAGATACACTCCTAAAAAAGGAAAACATTGTGTATTAGTTTTCAAAAATATAGGCTTATATACAATTTGCATGATTAAAACAAAGAAATGATAGTATTCTAAAAATATTATAACTTAGTTATAAGCAATCGTTCAATGTGGAGCAAAAATGCAAGAAATGTTTGTAACAAAAATATAACTCATCTCTAAATTAATATAATTAAAACTTTTTAGTTCAATGTATACATGTCATTAAAATTTACAGCTAATATATAAATCAATTACGAAACTTATAAGCAGTTTTGAAACAAATGTTACTTGGTTGTGTAACAAAAAATCCAGATTTTACAAAGGCGTTTTAAAATTCTTTAGTTGGAGAAACCAATATGTTGATAAATCTATATTTCCTTACAATTCAAATATCTATAAATAATATAAATGTTAATGCAAATTTTTATATGTACAAAGTTTGTTGGCATTTTATGAAAGCAATTATAAACTTAAGTTTCCGTTAGGACTTTGAAATAAAGATTTGTCCTTTTCATTAAAAATTTCGTTTCGTGCATAAAGAAAATGATAATTCTATCTGTTGACTGTAATTTAAAGTAAAAAAAAATTAAAGTATTTCAAAAAAGTAAAAAAAAAATTAAATATTGGGGAAATAAGATTAAATTTTTTTCAATTACATCTTAAAATTTACAAGTTTTTGATTGAGCGAAAACTTGGTCTTATTTCACAAGCCACGAAACCGGCTAGAAGCAACTTTATGATGGACCTACGTAGTACTGTGTCCTATGGGCCAACCCCAAGATGGTACGTTGGCCAACTACAAGCCAATTATTTGGCAGTAGTATACTGATATTTATACAAGGGTCGTAAACAGTATTATTACTAGGTTGCGTTAAAGAAAGGTCAGTATTAGAATACTTTAATTAGTTCACAAGACATTTTTCTAACTAAATGCCGCCATTTCATTTTAATGTTTCACCAATCTAAACTAACTATCAACGATTGGTAAACCGACATCAAAATTTCCTTGATATCTAGGAAAGGAAAAAAAAACATTACAAATGTTGCTCCCTCAAAGCAACGAAATAACTGTATATTCATTCCCTCTCGATTTCAGATTTACTTAATTTGGCTTTGCATTTTATGCTAAATAGACAAAACGTGTTTTAAAATGCAGTCTGCAAATGACAACTTTTCGGTCTGTAGAAGATGTGCAGCATCATATAAAGGGTTAAAAGCAAGTAATCAGAAATCACTACATATACAAAATGAAACATACTGTCTCCCGGGGGAGCAGAGATAATGCATTTCTTCTTCAACCATATGAAATTCTAGAAAGCTTCTTATTAGTCTCACACGATAGTTAAAAAAAACCTCCATCCTGTTATTTTTCACCTTGAACTATATTAGCCGTAGAATTACTTTTTTCCCTAGATAATCCTGTTTCTGCGGGATTTTTCGTAAATCAAAATATTTTTTTCTCATAATATTTTGTAGCATCCGATATATATTGAGAAAAAAAAATATTTTTTCATATCTTTTCTACTATTTCTTTTCTTGAACTTTTCATTTTTTTTTCTCTGAAGGGAGCTACAGACGTGGAGATAATCTTTTACTATCTTTTGTGGCAAGTGATAAGCCATTCTGCGCCATTATTGGCCCACTGAAGACTAGAGACGATTATATATTATATTATATTTATGTAATGAGATGGATATCTCTGTGGGTGGTTTCAGTCATGACCATAATAAAAATGATACCGTTTCAGCTAAAGACCTTTATTAAGATAAAGTCGGAGGACGGGTTCCCACTTCATCGTAGGGACAGGACAAACGGAGGGGTCGGCTAGCATGAAGTTCTATGTACAAGACACGTAACACCTGGGTCAACATCTGTGAGAAAATATCTCTAGCAAAATCTGTCTCCGACAGCGTGTATCTCCTTTTTATTTGGAAATTTCCTAAATTGCCCGCTAGGGCCAAGTAGGGTAATAATTGGACAATTTGTAAGGAAAATACTCAGGGGTTTTCAAAACTTAAATCAAGGACTAAAAGTTACCTCATCATTTTGCATTCCCCTTTTTAAGCCCTAACCTAAAAGGACCACTGGGGCTGCAGTTTACGCCCTCAGAGAAGGGGTCTGTCCAATTATAAACCTACATGGCCTTAGCGGACAATTTAGGTTAGGGGTTAAATAGGAGAATGCAAAATGACGCAGGAATTTTTAGCAGTTGATTTAATTTTTGAAAACCCCTGAGAATTTTTCTTATATATATATATATATATATATATATATATATATATATATATATATATATATATATATATATATATATATATATATATATATATATATATATATATATATATACACACACATTTTTGTCACGTCATCAGAGCAGACGGATAACATGTTAATTCAATTTTAAGCTGATGTGATTTTGTTCAAAGGAAACTATCATTGAACTATCTGCATAATGCAATAAAGTAATGTCTATACACTAAATATAAGAAACCGAGAGGTACGATCTATCCGAATTGCCAATTCTACGCAAACCCCTTTTGGAATAAGGGGAAGAAATGACGCATTTTCTCCCCCGTGTATAGTTCCGGAAAGCATTTTATTAGGCTCCCTCGATCAGAGAAAAAAATTCGAACACGCTATATTTCTCCGCACACTCTATTGGTCGTAGAATTGCAATTTTTTGGGAGAATTCTCTTTTTATAGGCTTTTTTTTTCGGATATCAAAATATTTTTTTCTCCTGTTATTTGTTTATAGCACCCAATAGAGAGAAAAAAAATATCTTTTTCAGCTTTGCCTTTTCGACCGCTTTCTTTCTCTTAAAGTTTTGCCTTTTTATTTCCCCTCCAAGTGACTACAGAAGGGAAAATAATCTTACTATTCTTCGAAAGTGATAGGGCATTCTACGCCATTATTGGCCTGGGCAAGAAAGTCAGCAGAAGAATCGATGTCCGATTTAGAATGTGATAACTATATGTTGTATTTTTAGTTATAAAATGTTATTTTTTTCTGTCAAACCAAAATGCTATTTGGTAAGTGTGATGCAATATACAAAAATTTGGCTTGCCTTTCTCCCCAACCACCACATAAGGTTTCTAATGTATACAGATATTTTAACCAAACTAACCAATTAACTTATAATTATATTCTAAAATAAATTTCTGGTAATTATCTACCTAAACTGATAACCTTTGGCGAATTTTCTTTGTTTCTCTTTTTATCCTAGTAACCTTTGGCGACAGCAAGGAGAAATTAATATCTGCTTTGCTCAACTAGTCTTATATAACTGCTTTATGTAACTTAGTTTCTTATAAATCCCATGTTACATACTGTAAACACTCTGATGAACACCTCCCTTCCGTCTTCACGGCATCAGATAAGCGAATGAAAACTATTGAAGTAGGAGAGTGCAAAATTTTAATTGTCTGATTAGATTCAATTACTTTTAATTTCAAATTTTGGAGTTTTCTTTTATGACGTAACAAAAGAACACTATACAGCAGAGATATCATTGTAATTTGGTTGTGGGTAAAAAATACCTATTACAATACAGTCGACAGGTTAAGAATCTGTTCAGAGAAAATCGCAATATAAAATATAATCAAGTTGTTTGCCGCTATTATTTAATAATATACATTTAAAATGTTCTCCAAATTATTTCTGACTGAATCATCTAGCATTCTTTTAGCGTTTACTTAAAAATATATATAAAGTATCCTATCTTCTCTGAATAAACTACACATATCTCTATCTAGATATTTAAGGTTAGGTTTGGAAAGTTATGGTCCATATTTTTGTAACACGAGGGCTAATGTGACCGGAAACTATTCCTTAAATTTGATTCTGAATGGCTATAAATATCTGTCTCGCGGTGAGATTCGAACTCATCAGCTGTGGTACCAAAGATCAGAGACCCCGGGCATTGTTCGGCCATATCTTCTAAAAAAAATTCAGTGCATGCTGAAAGTTTTTTTTTTTCAATAGCATAAATTTTGTAATACTCTATGACATTACATAAAAGTTTGTGAGTTATTCAAAACTTGTAAAAACTCGTGTAAAATACAAGATATACATATGAATAACGGCGAATAAAATATTTATAAAGAAAGGTGATATAAAGTACTTGCCCATTATTAAGTATCAGAGAGGTACACATATCAGGATAATCTACACCTGTTGTAGATTAATAGTAGCTGGGAGAATTCCTATACTGATGTAATAGTGACAGCTACCCTAACTAACTTGCTTACATGAGTCATTATGATTCAACAATGATAATGATTCAACAATGAATCATTATGATTCAACAATAACCGCAAGAATTAGGAAATATACCACGTGTCATCCCTAATTGTGTATACCCATATCTAAGGATGGACACTAAATGAATAAGTAGACTATGAAAAATAATTTTAAATTTAAAAAAATGTATTTAGGACATGGTAGATCAAGAGTATTGATAACATTACATTTGTGAAAAAATTAGAATGGTTTCTTGCATGTTTGCTTCTTAAGGTCCTTATCCTCTCCCAGAGGCACATTTCCTTTAGGTGTGTACGCGTTTTATGCTCCCGGGGTACCTGAGTGATCTTTTCCTGTCGATTTTTCTGGTAGTCTTGAGCTTACCTTCGTAGAGTTTGTTCCTTACTGAGTTGGACTAAGTTTATCTTTGAACCATGACAGACCTCTCGTAAGTTAGCACAGGCTTAATAGCCGTTATGGGTCGCAGTTGTGACGACTGGCATCAGTAGCAAGTTGCTGATGTATGACTGAAAATGCTGGGCTAACGTAAAACAAATTCTCTTAAGGCCTTATCACACATCAAACTGTACAAGCAACAGAGTGATGATTGTACAGCAACAGAGTGTTTATGACTTCTTTTCCTATGTAGTATGTGAAGATTTCTCGCGTTATAATGACAACAGTTATCAGTAAATTATAGACCTTATACTGGAACCTAAATCTAAATAAACCAGTTGAAAATATTTCACTGTCACATAAGAATATCCTTATCTGGAAAAAGAAACGAACTAAACCGTTACACTAAACTATTTTAACACATGGTATGCGGGACACGTACTAGTAAGTTTTCTGACTATTGATACTAGAGCGCCGGGGGCGTACTAGTACTGGTTAGTGTAACAACATGGTTTGTTTGTGTTTACAAAGAATAATGGTATATTCAGGAAAACGAAGCCGAATGTTCTAGTCTACTACATAGATTCTGGAAAAATAGAGACTAATAAAAACTAGTTTCTTCAACAGTCGATGCGGAACCACAGAAGGTTGATTAAAAAAATTCATTTAGATTTAAAATTAACTTATTATTTACTTTTTATTATGTATATGTATGTATATATATATATATGTGTTTATTTGTCTATTTTTGTTATATGTTTATTTGTTTATTTGTTTATATATTTCAATATAAAATACGAAAAATTGATTAAAAAACTAAATAATTTTAGATCTACTGAGATTTAACTGAATAACTAAATTGACACTCAAAACGCCCACTCCCGATACAATTCCGCTGCGAAATGTACTGGCTCACAATGTGTTAAATATTAAATAACTTTAACATGAGATACAATTATAGCATGTAAAACATCCACCATATATTAAATTTCACAATCAGTGTTTTGCAGCATTTCAGCTGCTTTTCTCCAATGACTTCAGTAATTAATCGTTTTAGATCAGGCGTTCCCAACCTCTTCTGAACACCCCCTTACAAGAGTGCATTCCTCTTAACAAGAAAATAAAATTGAAAGCCACATTGTTCATAATAATTATATCAAATTTTAAAATACAGTTGAAAATTATCTATATTTTATTTGTCTATCTATTAAGATATACAAAAGTAAAAATTAATTATAATGGTCATCAAAATAAACAATAAAATTTTTATAAAAAACGTCAATAAAAATATACAAAAAACCAATAAGAATAAAAATAAATTAAGGGGATGGTTATTGCGGGAGATGTTTTAACAATTTGTTAATATTATGTTTCAATTTATTTAACACCATTTGTGAATCCCCACTTTGAGTCACTTTTTTTTACAGTCCAATAACTAAACGATGCTCGAATACTAGAGCTCTGCTCCTCGATACCGAAGTTCGAGAGTTTGAATCCCGCTCATTGTATGGATGTTCATAGCCGCTAGGAACCGGCTTTAAGCAGTAGTTCCAGATCTTATTAGCCTTCATATAGCAAAACTGTACACCGTAGCGCTCCAAACTAAACCAATAGCTACCACACTGAATCCACATTCAGACTACTACCATTTAGGTTTGGTTTATTTTGGAGTGCTACAGTCTACTTTTTGCAACACTAGGACTAACGAGACCGGGACCTACAGCTTAAAGCCGATTCCGAACGGCTACGAACATAGATGCCACAGTGGGATTCGAAACCACAAACTCCGGTTCCGAAGGCCAGCATCCTAACCAATTGGCCATCGTTTGGCTACTAAGATGAAGGAAATGCAATTAAAATTTATGGACTGCAGTCAGGGGTTGACCAAATGGTGGACTCTTTTCGAATTCACGAAATTTCTAATTGAAAAAAAAAACATTAGGTTTTGTTAAATACATTAATATTCGATTAAATTGTTGATGTTTATAAATAACATGTATATTTTTATAATCATTCTCTTTGATTAAGTTAAAATCCTGAAGTTGTCAATGAACCCGCCTCCCTATTTGAATCCCCCCAAGTTGGTGCTGAAGCCATCCATTGGTGTAATAACACCCATGGATGGCGCTTGGGGGGAGGGGAACGATACCGCCTCTGTTGGCAACCTATGGTTCAACCCTTGTGTTTAGTTGATTACAGAATCCAAAATTACTTAAATTTGAAATAAAATGTAAAGAACAATTACTACAAATACAAAAAGAATTTAAAATTTGAATAATATATATTAATAATTTTTTACTTTAGTAAACTATTCGTTGGTATCCATCATTATCTACATTATCGTACAGAAGACCATGGCTTCGAACGCAAAAAATCCTCTTTTTTTTTGTTGTTGTTCGACTTCGAAAAATTACTATTCTACAAAAGTCATTACTCATTCCTAAAAATAAGGAAAAATAAATACTTTAGAAAAATGTCCATTGTTAAAAATTCACCATCAATTACGGGGGTCACATGACATGCGCGGAAGAGAAATGTGCTAAAAAGTGGCCTCCCCCCTCAAAAAAAAAAATAAATAAAAAGGGAACAATTTTTTTAATTCTTTTTTATTTTATAAAATTGATTTTTAAGTTTTGGAACGTGACTTTACTCTTTATTCATACTTGACTGAAATCATTTACATTTTACCCGACTGGTTGCAAATATAGATAGAAAAAGAAGTGGGCGGAGTCGTGCAAAATAAAGAAAAAAAATTGCATTCAAGTACTTCAATGTTGCTGCTTTCACTCCTATCATATGTTGACCCCGCTTCAGAAAAAAACCCAAAAAAACAAATAAAACGTGTATAATAATATTTTTCTCAAACATCCATTCAAATTCATTTTTCAAACATTGATGCAGAAACAGTTCTTTTTTATTATTTATTTATTTTTCGTTTTCCTGAATTTTATTTTGGGCGGTAATGACCCGTGTTATGTAGCTGGGAATCGAGAAGAGTGCAAGATAGACTACGTTTTTGAATACTTGCCAATCCCTGTTTTTTTTCGCCATTTCGTTTCTTTTATATATATATATATATATTATATATATATATATATATATATATATATGGATATGCACTCTTCGTGCGAAAAATAAAATATTTTTGTTCGCACTTCGGGGATGAAGAAAGTTTTGCGAGGAGATATGCGAATTTGTTAGGCATGTTAAAATGAGCGTGGACTTTCGAAATTTCTAGAGAATGCTGTATTTTTTTTTCTAGTAAAAAAAAGGTATTACGATCGTCAAAAGTTTTGACGACTATAATACCTTTGTGAAATCGAGTTCTGAATGATTATTGACGTTACAGAGTGCACGGAAGAAAATATTTTTGAAATTCATTTTCATTCACTCCCTATGTTTCTTTCATGTTCGGTAACACAAATATCATATAGATAAAAACTTGAAAGCATTTTTTTAGGTAATCAGGGCAATAATGCAGTAAGATTGACTAAACCAAGCAGTGACGTATTCAGAATTTTTGTCAGGAGGGTCCACAAGGATAATCCTGAGTACAAAAAACTTGGATTCTCAATATATGAATGTAATGATACCCTATATATTATATATTCTTACCCTATAAAATTAACCAACGTAATTCCTTCTATTTTAAAATAACTTCTGGACTATTCTATCTTTTTCTAGCATACTTGGAGAGTATCTTTTGTTCTCTCTCTCAGCTTAACTACCTCGAAAACACCAAAGCTATTCTTACATAAATGTTTTATACAACTAGTGATGCTTAAACCCCTTCTCAGGCGTCACCACGTAACTAACGGTTAAGAATTCCGATTGGTTGGGTCCTACACCTATAAATTCAGATATACGGGTGTTTCACCCCAAAAGTCAGGGAGAGATTATTTTAGCATCAACTCCCCTTCTCTTCATCAAAAATCTGTGTCTCACGTAATTACATTTTTACTTACGACTGTACCCAAGTTAATATGGATAATCTTCCCATTGCGATAGTCCATATTAGCCATATATATATATATATATATATATATATATATATATATATATATATATATATATATATATATATATATATATATATATATATATATATATATATATATATATATATATGTATGTATGTATATATATATATATGTAATATTATTACACTTTAATATTTCTTAAACATTCTCTATCCCATTATTATTTTTTCAAATCTATTTTTTCCAGCCACAGAATGCCTTAATTAAAGGAGTGTCTTCGATTTAAAATTCTTCCACCCCGTTTCCCAAAGCTTTCTCTGTAATACATGCAAATTATCTATCCACTCACCGCAATTTCCAAATGTATTAAAGTCGTTGCCAAATAGCTCAGTTTTTCCCTGATCTATGTTACTTTATTGTTTAATTAGCTGACTAAATTTCCTTTTTACCGATATCACCGTGTCTCGCTCTCGGGTCCAAACCTGTACCAACACTTGTTTTCCTGCTCATTCCTTCGCCTGTCTTTGACTGTTAAACATGTATTTTTAGCAGCTCTTAAAACAAAATTTAAGTTTTACTCGGAATTGCAATTCTCTTTCATAGTGCCATGACTTTCAGATTAATTAGGAATCTCCTTGTCCAGAATGTTCGAGTAAATAAATATAATTGGGGCTTACACTGATGTGACCGGGGATTAATTTAGAAATTATTTACGTCTATATCCTTATACACACATATAGTTAAAAAGTTCATACATCTTATCCATCCATTCAAAGTGTTGCATACATGCATAAATATGTCACAGAACGAATCAGTAACGCTATTCGTGATTTCCTTTTATCTCAAAAAATATATTTGCATGCTAATTGTATTTATTTGGACTCTCTCAGTTTTTATCATCAGGTTTAAATTTGATTGGAAAATAGAATAACACGTTTAATTTATACTCCACTATGTACCAGATGAATGTGGACTAATGTAGGGAGAAATTTTTAAAAAATTGAAAAAAATAATTATAACATATCCTTTAATTTTTCTTTAAAATATTACCTTGAAAAAATATTTCCTTCTTTAAAATATTATTTAATTTGTTAAATACAAACGTCCATGCCATAGTAGGATTTGAACCATCGAACGAAATCGAAGAACACCGCCTTAACCTTTCGGCCATCTTTCGATTAGAAATTTACTTAATAACTTAAATTGAAAGTTTCGTAGATTGTTTATAAAATTGGCCTCTACGTAATCTCAGTTGGAAAACACGTTCTAAGAAAATAATTCTAAAAGATTTACTTTTAACGGTGCCTGAAATAAGATGTTAGATATTAAAGAATTAATGTAAAGGGGAGGTATGCTATGTACTATAGTAATTCAGGTGAGTACGTTGGGAACGTGAGTGCTTCAACATCCCACAGTTTGCATGTTCGAGGTCATACGTGTGAATGTGTGGGAAAGACATTTAGTAATAGCTGACAACCTCTGCTTTTGACTCGAAAATTTTCTTTTTTAAGATGAAATAATGTTGGTTAATTTTCTTAATCTGTATAAATAATGAATAAGTATTCAACTATAGATCTTAATTGTATAAATAATATATGGAAATATAATGGCATGGATGTTCGTAGCCTTTCGTAATCGGCTTTAAGCAGTAGGTCCAGGTGTCATTATCCCTCGTATTGCAAAAAAGTAGACCGTAGGAAACCTATTATTTCTTAACATTCTATTTGAGTGGACACTTTATGTTTAGATGACACAGAGCTTGAAAATTCACTTTTTCGACAGACACTTAGAGTGAAGTCACGACAAATTGCTTTATCTATTATAAAACTCCATGTATTTATTCTCCATGTGATACAAGTGAATCTTTTTTCATGACATCTTAAGGCTACGGAAATGTTTGTAAATTTATATTTATATTTATATATATCTGGTGGTTTCGCTTTCGAGAGTATGAAAGACATTAGGAGTGAATTCCAGAAATATTTTCTAGAACTGTAATACATCAAATAGCATCAATAATTGTTCAAAGTTTAATTTTTTTTCACGATTTTAACACATTTGGTAAATAGCATGTATTCAATAAAAATTATTCCATATATTATAAAAAAAAGAAAATTTATATTCAATGTACATAAATTGAGTATATTATTACATTAGTTTATCTTAAGATGTTAACCCTTTGGATTCTTTTTGGACATATGTTTCACCCATGCATTAAATTTTTTCCAGATCTACTAGGTTTTACAAGTCCCACTTAAAATGTCTAATGGGTCCATACGTTCCGACATTTATCGTAAAATTAAGTTTGTAATTTAATAAAGAAATAACTTAATATATAATTTTAAGGTAAAATTTTGGAATCTATCAGGCCATATGTGTCCCACCCATATAATAAAATTGTTTTCAAATCTAATGGGTATTTTATGTCCTACCTAAAATGTCTAGTGAGACACATGTCCCAGCCTTTGGCATAGAGTGGCCATACAATCACAAAATTATCATTTCTTGATATTATTATCATCATTTCTATAAAATCTGACCTCAAATGTAACACAAGTGAACAGAAAGTAAATTAGAATCAGAAGGGCGCAAGTAATTTTTTATAAAATAAAAAATAATTTACTGAATTGTGACAAAATTACTAGCCAAACACTTATGTGACAAAAGTATTAGTTTCAAAATAATAAAACGATCTTAAATTTAAGATTATGTGTCAGAAACAAAATGGATACCTATTGCAGTCTTGCATCTTCTCCAAATCGTGCAAAATTAAACAAATCAGTAAAATTTAACCATGTTTGTAATTCACAGATATTTTGAATGATCCAGTCATCGCATTTTAATTTCTCCAGTTTTTTTATGTGTGATTTTTTTTTATCCGACTGCGATTTTTCTTTTGTTTTAAATTATTAATACAGTTTTCATTCATATTTTTTCTTCATTGAGCTCGGGATATAGTTCTGGCACCTGCTCAAATATCTAGAAAAAGATTTATTTTGCTTCTGTCTTTTAACTGCAGATAAATCCGGTTTGAATATTCTTTTTGTTTTTGTTTTTTCATTCAAGTACGTGCTGGATTCTTAAAACATAACTATAATTGTGAGAACAGGTAAATTGAGTTTCTCACTTTTTATTTGTTTGATCTATCTTCAAAAATTAATTAACACTAACTTCATCTTTCAATATCAGTCAGACAGTAAGAATCTTAAACATGTCGTATAAAGAATTAAGTTTTCTTATTTTCATTATCATAATCAATTAAATACGATTTGATTAAAACAAATATCCCAGTTTTTAAAATCCCAAGCTATTTAATTAAGCAGAATAACATTCTACATATGAAGATATTGTTTTTTTATTTTAGACTTTATTCAAACAAGGAATTTATGAAATATCATTGAACTCGTATTTCATTAATTTAAAACGAGTCATTTTGATGCAAGATTTAAATGTATGTAAATTTAAAAATCTAACTTATTACATTCATATAATAAATTTATAAATTGAAATTCAATTTAATATTTAAATATATATTTACGAACAATTACTTATGTATATTCATATAAATATTTATTAATGATTCATAATATTTTATAATAAAGACCCGCAAAATTGAGTTTAACTAGTTAAAGTTCTATATTAATATTAATGCAAATATATAAAAAAATGAATTAAGCAATGTGAAGTTTGAAGCAGAATATGTTAAGTGTGATAACATTCAATTCTTTGTTTTTGTCTGATAGTTACCATAAATTAGATTCTTTGGATATAGTAGTTCTTAACTAACAATGAAGTTTACATTACTTAATATGCAGTTTTGTTTAGTTACATTTAAATTCTGTAATATCTAGTTACCATTGAAGTAATATTACACCTATACAGTTATCCTTAAACTAACTAAACAAAATTTTTTTAATTGAATATGGTTAATATATTTCCTTATTTACTTACTAATAAAGTAACTTTGAATTAAATTATAATAATTTTATTTCACGTTAAACGTAGTTCAATGGAGTTCTTAATAATTTCTATTAACATCTTTAATACTAACTTTTGTCATATCTATCAGATATCAGTTTTTAAAGTTGGAAAAATTAACAATATATTTTCAAAATTTGCATATTGAGATATGTATCTAACTTTTAACAATATTTGCAAATGATTTTTAATCAAACATTAATGTCTATATGTACGAAATTTTAGAACTTTCTTATAAATTAGTAATTTCCAAATTCTTTTTATATAAACTTCCACCAATTCGCTTAAAAAATACTTAGAAGGAAATCAGTTAGTCAAATCCATAGTTCTCTCCTAATCTAGTAATTTCTGAAAAATATTGTACATAGCAATTTTTATTCATTTTTATTACATTACATTTTATTTTATTATTTCAGTTTTATTATTTAATTATTTTATAAAGCTTTCTTAAAGTTCTGATTTTAATTTATCAGTATCAAAGTGCTAACGTTTCTTACATAAGGTTCATTAGAGTTGAAGAGCATTCAGCTGACAGGCACCCCATAAAAATCTATCCCTATGACTATCTCACTAACCATTACTCTAACTTACTAAGGTGTAACAATAAGTTACATTCGGTTCAGCTTTTTTAACCTCTTCCCGTCAGTCATTGTCAAAGACGTACTAGAACAGGACCGGTTCGAACTAGAAAGAAACTTCGGACTTTTCATAACCAATAGAAGGGTCCGTTGGTTTGAGGAATTCTTACCACACCCCCAGCCGTTCTGAAGTGGACCCCTGTTTTTTTTTTCTCCCAAGGCAGTCTGATTTTTCTTAGAGGACAAGGTTGTGACCAGAGGAGAGTAGAAGGTGAACTCTGCTGGCATCCGCGGCTTGCGGGTTAGACCTTTTGAGGAAAATCATCGCCATATTGTTTTTTAGGTCCAGCGCCGACTCGAGAGCAGTATTCGGTATCTACAAATGATAAGTTGATTACAGTTGTATTCCTTAGGCATTTATTTAATTGTATAAATTCATTTAACCCTTTAAAGGTCACTATTATAAATTCTTTGGGATTGAATGAAATTAGTTCATAAATGGTATCTATGAACTTTATAAATGTAAATGCATAAATTTTTACATTGTTGGGAGGTGGTTAAAATGCAAAATCCAGCCCCTTGTACGGAGTGAAAATGCTTTTTTAAAGGTTTAATTAAGCTGCTGGAACAATGATTATTATCTAAAAGGGTATGATAAAGATAAACTAACCAATTTACAGCCGAACGATGGCCATATAGTACAGCGCTGCTTTTATGTACTGGAATTAAAATCCCACTGTAGGCTTGGATGTTCATAGTAATTCGGAATCGGCCTTAAAGTGTAGGTCTCTCTCTTATTCACCCTCATGTTGAAAGACAGGAGACTATACCAAACATTAAGAATTTATAAGTGCTGTTTAGATAGACATTTATTTGGGTTTATAAGTGAAAATTTCGTATTACTGACCTTTCCAGGTAAAGTAAGTTTAACCACGTATATTTCAAATGAAGTATAGAGCTCTTGTATACTCTCTGTTGTGAGTTGAAACTGTCATAAACATATAAAACCTAAAAGTCCATCCTATATCTTTCAAAAGCAAAGAACGAATTTAAAAGGTGGTTTCTCTCCGAAACCACTGTCAATTAAAGGGTTAATCAAGTCATATTGGTCCATGTGTTTATTAATGAGTATTAATTTCTTCTTTCTCAAACACTAAACCAACGTAACATTATTTATATATTTTTTCGGGGCAGTAGACCCGAATCCTCCACTCATCCGAGTATCCATTAATATTATTTTTATAAGGGAAAATAATTGCGTAATATATATTGCG
This sequence comes from Pardosa pseudoannulata, assembly GCA_032207245.1. Classification (NCBI taxonomy): domain Eukaryota; kingdom Metazoa; phylum Arthropoda; class Arachnida; order Araneae; family Lycosidae; genus Pardosa; species Pardosa pseudoannulata. Next base: position 165,094,659 of record CM063506.1, on the reverse strand, counting down.
TATATAAGGGAAAACAATTGCGAATTATAAACCATTTTATATTAATAAACCACTTTTAACTCTGTAGCGGACAGTGGTTTCGCAGGGAAACCTCCTATTAAACAATGTTTTTTCTCTATTTTTTTGAGAAATATGAATGGTTTTTTTCCGTTTTTTATGTTTCTGACATTTAAAAATTACAATGAATGATAGTACTACACATAATTTATTTATTTCTTTTGAAATATATGTATTTAAACCTGATGTACCTGGAAAGTTAGTAATTCGATTTTTTACGTATGACCCCAAGCAAAAATATCTATTCAAACAACACTTATAAATTGTTAAGCTATTTATTTATTACACTTTATAAGAACACTTATTTATTGTTCTTCCAATATAGTTAAAATTTTAAAAAGTATTATGTTCATTCTGTACAAGAGGGTAGGTTTGTCAGTTACCCCCCCCCAATCAATCCTACGGTATTCTCTAATGCAAACCTAAGAATTATAAAGAAACATTTTAATACATTTTGCATTTATAAGGTTCATAGGTTATATTTATGAACTAATTTCATTAAATTCCAAAGAGTTTATATAGGTGACCTTTAAAGGGTTAATGAAGGAAAATGAATATAAAATAATGCAAAAATAGTGCTTTATAACGATGCTCTTTACAATCAAATTTAGTCATTATATGAGTTTATTATCTTTTTTTTAAAATCAAAAGTAATTTTGGTTTGGTTTCGTTTGGAGTGTTACGGTCTACTTTTTGCAACACGAAGGCTAATGAGACCGGGACCTACATTTAAAGCCGATTCCGAACTGCTACGAACATCCATGCCACTGTGGGATTCGAACCCACGAACTACGGTACCGAAGGCCAGCACCCTAACCAATCGGCCATCGTTCGGCTCCAAAGTAATTTTGCAAAATAAAAATTTTATTGCACACTAAAACTGAAACCAAAATCGGTTATGTCATGTTGGGCACACTATGTTTTTTTTAACAATGCACAGAAAAATAAAGAGTCCAAAACAAATTTTAGAAATGCAATAAATTAACATGTACTGCGATTTTCCATAATACAAAACGTGAGTCTAACTTACTAGAGGAAAAATTACAAGTAATTGTAACCCATTCTTAAAATAAATAAATAAATAAATAAATAAATAAAAATCATCCTTAATGGCAAAAATTAAATTTGATGAAATAAATGAAACCGATTGTGATAAATAACCGTTGTATATAAAGCTATTCAAGTAAGCTAAATTAAGTCATCATCAAAGAGCACTATATTTGTAAAAGTATCTTATTTTAACAAAACTAAAAATTACAAGACTTAGCATGACGGTACAACTTATCTCTTTATTCAATTGTTTCATCAAAATTGACGTTTAAATAGATACATGTTATAGAGGATATTGACAAAAAATGTTTAATATTTATCAAATTT
>CM063506.1:165083225-165090725 GCA_032207245.1 Pardosa pseudoannulata | reverse complement strand
TTTTCTGACGATTCATACTTGAACCCAGGACACGTAGTAGAACGTTTTCTAATGACTGATACTTGGGATTGGGCCGCGTACTAGTACGGGTTAGTGTAACAACAGGGTTTGTTTGAGGGTACAAAAATGACGGTATACACAGGAAAACGAAGCCTACTACAGAAATTCTGTAAAAATTGAGACAAATAAAAACTAGTTTTTACATCAGTCGATGCGGAACCACAGAAGGGAAGGTTGATTAAAAAAATCAATTTAGATTTAAAATTAACTTTTTATTTATCCTTGTAAAATTATATATATATACATATGTATGTATGTATTTTTATGTTGTTTTATGTATTATGTATTATATATATATATATATATATATATATATATATATATATATATATATAATGTCAGGTCTAAAAAACGGGTAGTTGGAAATTATGTATGTTAAAAACGATTTTAAAAAGAGAACTCTTTTATAATAATAAAATAAATAAAAAAGACCCCCCGCTCGCGTAAGATTTCAGGATAATCCGGTCAAGCGGAAGATTTTGAGCCATTTGATGAGCTTGCAAACAGATAAGTTTGAATTGGCGCGTGGACATGGAGTGGTCAACACTTTAACGCATAGCTCCGCCACGAACAATGAAAATGGCGCATTTTGCTTTAATTAAGAACGATGAGTTAATAAAACTTATTATCAAGAAGACTGTTTTCCATTCGCCTTAACTCTGGATCACGACATGTCATATATATATTTGTTTATTTGTCTGTTTATATACATCTTTATATATTTCAATATAAAATACGAAAAAGTGGTTTAAAATTTAAATAATTTTCGATCTATTGAGATTTACCTTAATAACCAAATTGACTCGCAAAACGACCGCTCCCGGTACATTTCCGCTACGAATTCGACCAGCACACAATGTGTCAAAAGTATCCAACAGCACAAATAACTCCTTCCCACTTTTTCAAACATTTTCGTTTATAAATTGCATTTCCTTCTTGTACATTTTTTAGATTGTTCAGGCAAATGAAATATTCAATCTGTATATTGAAGGAATCCGTAGAAGAATGTGTGGATTTCTTTTGTTAGAGCACAGATATTTTCAAACAACTTGTTTTCATTCAAGTTAACGTGAGATAAGACCCTTTAGTTGATCAATTTTTTTTTTACTATCACATGAAAAATCGGCATACTCTTCAACGGGAAATGAAGTCCTAAACTTAATTTGTGGATTTTTCAAGGCGTAGAAGTTAATGTGCGTTAATGCGTTAAGAGCTTACTTATTTGTTGACAATGACGCACAAACTCTTGTATTTCTTCTCTTTGCTTCTTTTCCTTCGAATGTTTATTTCCTCTCAGCCAATTTCCACGAATTTCTTTTTTCCTCTTTCTGTGGCGCCTTAAGGATACCTAAGTGCACGGATTTCCCTCAAATACACTTTCATTTTGGGTTTTCCCTCTTTTTATTATAGCGTTCTCGTTTAGCTTATTGTCTGAAATGTGGAGCGATTGAAGATTTATCTGATAAATGCTGCTCAGAGTAAGTTTTTCTATGTAGTTAGTGCTTCATAAAAAAATTTACTGATGAATATTAATTTTATTTTGTGGAGGTGATTTAAGACAATGAATTATTGCTATTTAGATTGTAAAATTTTTCATTACAGGTGACTTACTTATAAAATATGTATAAATGGGTTGATCAATCAGAAAAACCATGATCTACATATCTTTCTGCTTAGCCCTGGAAAAGTTTATTTCGATAGTCTGTTTTGACTTGTGATCGTCTTTAATAAGCCTTTAATCGGTTGAAAATTACTCAATATTACACAAGAAATGTGCTTATTCTTTAACAGAAAAAGGAAATCTTAAACTGGATTTACAGTTTTTTAAATATATACATGCTAAGGAGTAGAGGTTTGGTTTGAGTTGGAGTGCTACGGTCTACTTTTTGGAACACGAGGGCTAACGAGACCGGGACCTACAGCGTAAAGCCGATTCCGAACGGCTACGAACATCCATGCCACTGTGGGATTCGAACCCCACGAACACCGTTATCGAATGTCAGCACCCTAACCAGTTCATCATTCGGCGATAAGGAGTAGAGAGAAAGAAAGAATGTGGAAGGAGTTAGAGATCGAGAGAAAATGGGAAAGAAGAAAAGTCTAAAAGATAGAGAAAAGGAGGAAGTGAGTGTGAAAGAAGAATGGGGAGAAATTGCGAGTGAAGGAGAAAAGGAGAGAGTAGGAGGAGAAAGAGAAAAGGAGAGTGAGAAGATGTGAAGGAGAAAGAGAGAGAAAGAAGGAAAGAAAACATGTAAAAATATTTTCAGTTAAATTAAAATAATTGGTCATTTTGAAATCTAGTCCTAAAGGATAACTTTCGTAATATAAGACTTATAGAAACTCTCCCTTTTGTTGTGAGATATATTTTAAAACTTCTAAAATTAAGAAAGAACCAACCATCCTATCGTCATCATAATGAGAAATGTCTACCAATCTCTCTAAAGATTCCCTTTCTTCCGAAGACAAACGAGATTTCATCTCGTAAATATATTACGTTACCCTTTATAATAGCCACTCACAACAAAGTTTCTTCATCTATAGCAAAACCAGATCCATAAATTTCGACGCCATCCCTCTTTCGAAAACGGGCCATTTCTGAAATAATCGAAAACGTTTAAAATAGCTGTCGACTCTAAAAAAAATAGTTGCAGCATTGTATACTTGAAATAACTGTGTTATTTAAACAATATTTAAAGTAAGGTAATACTGATACCTAATTTCGGGTCTATACACATTCCAAAGATAAAATGATACGAAAAACTGGTTATCACCCCAAAACGAAAAAACAGTTGTTGAAGCCCTATATAACTTGAAATAATTCACTTATATAAGTCATTTATCTTTAGGGAACTACTTTCGGTATTTACGTATCACGTGTTTTGATTTCGGGTAAAATAAGTTATATAGTCCGGTATATTATATATTTATTATTATGTAATCCAATATAATTATTTTATAATTCATTATTATTACATAATCTAGAATGTTGTTACAACGTAATGTGATATATTATTAATATGTAATATGTTTCTTTAATTTTAACTTTAATCCGGTTTATTATTATGATATCCAGTTTATTTTAATACTTAATCCGGTATTCTTAGTTTATATAATCTGATTTTATTTTTATTATTATATAAATGTAATCTGGTATTATTAATATGTAATCCATTATTTACATCAATTCCGATTTATGATTATTATATGATCCGGTTTTTATTATGTATTTACTATTATGTAATCCGATATAAAAATTACATAATTCGGTATTATGTTCGGTTTATTATTATATAATCCAGTTTATGATTCTTCTATCATGTTTATTATAATATGCTGTTTAGTATTATAATATAATCCACTTTAGTATTATAAAATCGATAATTATTAACCTTTTACAGGCCGAATTCAGATGCATATATATTTTAAATTATTTTTTTGCATATCTTGCTTTCTAATGCTTCAGTTAAGGTATGTTAGTCATTTAATTGTGGAAAAAAATTTCTTCTACGACTTTCATGATGTTCCCAATTGGAAATATTGGGCAATTCTGACTATACACTGGATTCCCAAATTGAGTAGAATGATGTATATATTAAATATTAAATATATAAGAAAAATAATTAGAATGAATTTAAAATATTTATTTTTAAATTTAAAGACAGATATCAATAAAGTTAATTATAAACTTAAAAGAGAACATTTTCTGAAAGAAATAATCAGAAACATGAGTTTATACCTTTATGACATGATATATTCGAAATCAATGGAGATGCAATTTTTCTTGCACCCATTGCAAGCTAATCTTGCATTTAATGTGCACTGTGCACATCTACCTTGTGTTGTTTGTACAAGAAAATGGCCATCACATTTTCTCTGTGATATAGGGCGGTAAACTTTGGGTCCAGGTTGAGGCCTAACTTTCCTGGTCGCAATTCTTAGAAGAGAGGTTGTAATTTGTAGTTCACTGACAAAATACATTTTATGCCTTTCAAAATAATATCTGAGAAACGAACGCACTAGACTGCTAATAGAATTGAAATGCCCTTTCAGGAAATTGGGGAATTCCCGTTCATTTCCTACCCCTTTTAAGAAATGCTCTCCGTAGAAGAAATTATTTCGAGTATAGCGGCAACAGTCCATTGTTCCCAATTGTGAACATCAATAATTAATAAATTATTCCAGGTATGTTTCTGATTATTAATGTCGAATTTCATATATTTTAAATAAATTAAAGTTGTTTTAAGGATACCAACTGGATTTTAGAACCATTAGATTTTTGTTTTTACATTTATGCGAATTTTTAATATGTGCTCTAGAAAAAATGATAAATGTCATTTTTATGACTTTTATACACTTTTCTATTAATAATAGAAATATAGCTTTTATTTAAAAAAAATCCAGTAGTCCTTTTACTATATTTACTAATTTTTTTTGTATCAATATTGATGAAATTTAATTTTAAATAATTTTATTAATATTATGATTCCTTTTGGGAACAATGGACTGTAAAAGGTTTTAATCCAGTTAAAGAAAAGTATATTCTGGAATAATACATTCCGAGAATTGAACCACCCTAAAATGTTTTTGACAGAGATACAAAAAGGTTATTATTGTACGAGATTAAATGGCACTGTCGTTCCATTTACAGAATTTTAAAGTCTCTTCAAATTAATGGACGTCATAAAATAAAGGTAAACTATTCTATCCCCAAGATTCCCAGAATACTGCAAGTTCCTACTCCTTAACGCTGCAGCAAAATCGTGGTCGACTTGGGAGGGGGGAAGATATATAATTGAGTGTTCCAACAGACGAATTTACTTTCAAAAAGAGGAAAAAAATCAATGGCAACATCGAAGCCACTTTAACACTTCTTTTCGCCAAATAATTGGCGACCGGGAAAATTTATGAGCTCTAAATCACGGTAAAGTAATTGAAACTGAACTAGCACGAGATGATGAAAGCGATATATATATAGATATAAAAAAAAGCACGGAGGGGGAGTGTGTAGCAGTAGATAAATACTGAGGCCAAATAAAGCTTCGGCGATCGACTTCTATCCGAACACTGTCTACGAGGGGATTTCGGTTCTTCTTTCGAAAGAGATTCCGAGACAAATGCGTTTTCTTAATGGGGCGCATGGGGATGCCCATTTTGACACTCGGTGTAAAAGACATTTGTCACGTGGTGCCCCGCCTATAAATCGTGACGCATTAGCAAAGAGTTTCTTATTGGACGATTTATTTATATGTACTTTTTTATGTTCCATCTTCTATCGGGACTGGGGCTAGGGTGGACTAGGACTATGAATCATCTCGGATTATTTTATCTTAGACCATTTTGAACTCGGGGGTTCGAATAAGGTTCATTGCCATTTTTGCCGAATGTTTGTTTCACAGTATTTTATTGTTCAAGAACGATCAAAATACCAGTGTGAGTAGCAGTATAACAAGAGGATAGCTGTCCCCCGACACAGTAGGGAAAATGATTTTCTACTTATAAATTCTATGCAAATACTGAAACGAACTTTGAGGACATTTGGAATATTTTAATATATATATATATATATATATATATATATATATATATATATATATATATATATATATATATATATACATATATATATATATATATATATATAATATATATATATATATATATATATACTATATATATATATATATTACATGAAAATATATGTATATGTATATATGTATATATATATGAATATATATGTATATATATATATATATATATATATATTATATATATATATATACATGTATATACATGTATATGTATATATATAATATACATATATATATATATATATATATATATATATATATATATATATATATATATATATATATATATACATATATACATGTATATATATACATGTATACATATATACATATATACATGTATATATATACATGTATATACATATATATATATATATATATATACATATATATAAATATATATATACATATATATACATGTATATATATATATATATATATATATATATATATATATATATATATATATATATATATATATATATATATATATATATATATATATACAGAGAGAGAGAGAAATACTGATTTTACACAATTTTATATTCTAATATACTTGGCTTACATTTAGATTATTATGAATTTTTAAATTATTAATACTTAATATTTATAACATTTATCTGCTGTTTAAATTTTCCATCAGACATGTTTAAAATAACGAAAAACAACTATAAACAGTAATTACAGAAAAAAGAAGGAAAAATACTGAAATCTGAAAAAAAAAGCTTCTGAGAATCAAAATGAGTACATGGATAATATTAGAGAACTGTATTTTATCAGATTTATCTTAAGTTCAATCCCGTGGTGTAAAAATTCTCCTATTTCTTAAAACTTTAAATAAGAAAACATGGAATCATTATTATTGTTCCTAAAAATCAAAATATTAGGTAAAATTACTCTATGATGTTGTGAGTCACAACATGTCAGAAATATATTAGAATTTTTAAAACAAGATCTCATATTTCACTTTAGAAAAAAGTACTTCGTTTCACAAACAAAACGATTCATCAAAAATTATTAAATAAGAATAGAGAACAAATGCTAAAAATGCAATTATTTACCTATGCTAATGCTGAAAGAAACGTTTGAGAACACTAGGCAAATAAGCATTTTTAAAACAAAGACATAAGTTTTAAAAAATTCATTAATTAAAGAATGACTTATAATTATTGTTCCTAAAAAGCAAAATATTAATGAAAATTATTCTATCTTGTTGTGAGAGAGAATATGTCAAAAAATATTACAATTTTTAAAACAAGCGATTACTTTTCACTTTATAAAAAGATCTTTGTTTCAGAAACAAAATAACTCGGTAAAAGTTATTAAATAAGAATAGAGAACAAATGCTAAAAATGTAAAATGTATTTAACATAGTAATTTAAAATTACATGTTAAATGATTATAAAATTCCATCAAAAGTGGCTCAAGGTGGATTACCTATTTAAAGCAAACTATTTAGCTTTATATAAAAAAATTCCTATCAAAAATATTTAGGAAGTTTTAGAACTACACTTGAATCTAAATAAACACAGTAATCGTTCATCGATTAACGTTTTGTTCAATTAACTTTAATCAGACACGAAATATTGGGCGTTTATTTTTTCCTCCTACACAAAAACTTGATCTTATTACCAAAGGCTTATCTAGTATTTCCAAACTGAATTCCCTTCATACATACATATATACATGCATCAATTCAAATGTTCTAGGCTTTTATCTAGTTTATTATAACATTGTAAAGTATTAACATATAATGAATTTAACATTCCGCTGACTTATTTCGCAGTATATATATATATATATATATATATATATATATATATATATATCTATATATATATATATATATATA
>CM063506.1:165073225-165080725 GCA_032207245.1 Pardosa pseudoannulata | reverse complement strand
ATAGATAGAGATTGAAAGATTCGGAAAGAGAGTAAGAGAGATAGAGAAGGATAGAGAGAGATATATAGAGGTATAGAGCGAGGGCGGTAGAGAGAGATAAATAGATATATATATATATAGAGAGAGATAGATAGCGATAGAAAGACTTGAAAAGAGATAGAGATATAGAGATAGATATATAGACAGAGATAGATAGAGATAGAAAGAGATAGAAAGAGATAGAGATATAGAGATAGATAGATAGATATAGATAGACTACATCGGACGTTCTAGTGCTAAATGGTGTAATTTTGTGCAAAAAAATCCTTTCCAAAAATAATTAAGGATTGGAACTGCCATTGAAATTAAAATTATATATAGCAATCATCCTTCAACCCACGTTACGTTCAATTAACTTTTATCAAACGTAAAATATTGGATGATTTTTTTTCCTTCCTGCACAAAAACTTGATCTTATTACCAGAGAGCGTATCGAGTATTTCCAAAACGCATTTAATCTAAGAGACTTAATACCCTCGTGTATTTGCTCGTCTTTCGAGAAATTTTTCTTCTGATCGCCAGAAATATTCTTCCCCTTCTCGTCCGGAGAAATAATTTAATCTCCGAGGTAAAATATAGGGTGTTATCTTTTACAACCCATAATAATGGTTGATAGGAAACAGAAGAGTAGCGTAAAGAATAATTAAATTTTATGGGAGCCAAACTCCTCCACCCAAACACACAAAATTCAGGTTCAATTTTTTTTTATTGTTCGCTTTCCATCTACTGAAGTAAGAAGCTAGTTTAATTCTGGAAGTTTTTCACAACACTATTAAGAGTGAATATAAAAAGATGGTCAGAGTGCAAGTTTTTTTTATGAATCTGTTCAGCTGATGCAAGTATTCCAGGTTTTAATGTAGAATTAAGTTCATATCGTGATATTGATTCATTTATCGATGTAAGTTCATTAAATCTGCCTGAAAGTAAAAATGTATTTTGTTTTTTATGACTCTGTGTATACTTACAAAAACTTAAAGAATAAAGCACCCACACATAAAATTCCCTATATAATAATAGTTTACGTTTCTGTCCGTCTGTTATCGAATTTATGAAGCAATTGAACCTAGAATGGATAGAGGCATCCATGTTGGATTCTTGATGAATTAGGGTTAGCAAAATACAAAGCGAGTTCGAAAACGTTCGAAATCCACCCCTTATGTCCCCGGTTAACCCTTAATTTGACAAGATGTTTTTTCAAATATTTTTTTAATTTCTGTTATTTTCCCATGTCTGTATAGACATTAGGATCTCTGTAAAATAAACAAAAAAATATATCATTTTCCATTTTTGAGATAATTTCCGCTGTGACGAACACTGACAATTATGTTATAGAGTAGTTATAAATATACATGTCCCCTGTAGCAGTCAGACTTAGTCAAATTAAGGGTTAAGAGAAGAACATTAAATTTTTCAATTTATCACTTTATAAATAGATAAAAGTAACATTTTTCTAACATTATGACGTCATTCCTTTAACCATCTCCTTTTTATCATTTCTTATTTTAAATTACATAAATATCGTGCGCATTATTTTCATACGTTTTATCACTGAACTTAGATATTACGTAAATAATTTTCTTTTATATTTGTATTAAATAATAAATTAAGTACATATGTTTTAATTTTAAATTTAATCATCGAATATTTTTTGTTGCCATGAAAATATTATCGCCGGTATTAATACCAAAATCCTTTTATAAAAGTCTAGGAGTCTATTTCACGAATAATAAATATCTAGCGTTTAAGTTATATATCTTTGAAAATTAAGAAGTTTGTTCGTTTGTGTGTTTGTTTTTATACATAACCACGCAGTTTGCAATCGATTCGCTCAATTTTGGACATCATTCTTAAATACCGCCAAATAATGACTGTCAATATTAAAACCTCTTCTGTCCATCCTATCACGAAATATGACAAGATAAATTAAAGTTGGCTACTAACATGTGGTCAGTAAAGATAAAGAAATTATTGAACGTGCACCAGATAATTCTCAGCTAGAAAACAAATCATTTTTTACCTGCCTTATAAGGTACTTTACAATTCTAGAAAATTAAAAGTTTTACTAATTCCGTCATATGACTCGCTTTATGCTAGTGTTTAGATAATTTAACTAATATTAATTATAAATATATTATTACATTTTCGTGTTCTATACCTCAGTTTACAGACTTGGAATCTTTTTTAGAAACCAGCATGCCCATTCCATAGAAACAGGTGTGACACATTGAACTACTTTTCATCACTTTTTATAAAAAATAGCATGTTTCAAATATATATTTTTTGTGAAGGAATTATATCAGCTAGAATTTTGCAAGAATTTGCTAAGAATTTTGCAAAAAATAAAGAATTTCTGTTTCTTCTTTACATGTTTAAAGAATTATAAATATGCTGTTACGGTTTGATAGTTATGTCACTCTCGTAACAGTGTATTTATAACTTTTTATTTGTTTAATTTTTTGTACATTTTACTCATTATTTTTTAAAAAAAGAAGAGCTGGATCCCAATTTAATATAAATCAAAATGTATATACAGATTTATTAAACACGGCGAGATCAGGCGAATATGTTAGTGTAGTATGCTTTGAGATATCGCTAAGTTAGTAGGAGTACCTTGTATATGATATCAAACCAGATATTTTGAACCTTCATTACGAAATTTTTTTTATAATTAAGATTCATAAAGAAATGATTATCTTCTTTCGAGAATTCTGTAAATCCAAATAGATAAAATATAAAACAATGATTTACAATCAAAGCTGGCTTTTCTTCATCTGTAAAAATTATTTTTCTTCTTATCTAAATGAATAATATTTTATATCTCTGAATGAAATAAATTTCTTTCAAAATAATCCGCTTTTTCGGAATTAAAGTAAAAGTTTTACCTTTTCTTTTTCATACACCTTTTTATATTTGTCTTTTTTAAATTCACAAAGCAATTTTCGAACCCCAAATGAATGAAAAATATTTTAAGGATTGCTATTTAAAAACAGAGAGAATTTTGGAACACAAAGGAGATATTTAAAAACATTCCACTCATTTATTAAAATTTGTTTTCTTAATTCATTTTCTTATATCTGTTTAAAAAAAAAACTTCTTACAAGTGAGAATAAACTCATCAGTGAGTTTGAAATGTTTTAATAAAGAAAATGAGGATTTAGAAATGATTTTCATTAAAATAAAAATTATTTTTAAAGAAATTATAAACATTAAAATGAGTTTGGTAATGACTGTAGTTTAAACTTCTTTTTAATGATTTTTTTATTGCTTTAGATTCTTTATGTTAGAAAATCGATATGATGTCTTAAGTTAAATAATTCTAAATAAATATTTTAAATAACACTAAAATGTACTTTAATAACTAATGTAGTTTTTAAAGTTTAAATTATCAAATATAAATTATTAATAACAGAGAAAAGTTCTATTTCTACACTGCGAAAACTAAAAAATCCTAGAGTATATCCCCCTTATATTTTATTATATTGTGTTACTATACTACACGATTTTCCTACCATTAAGAACCGAAGAATGACTGATAGATAGGGCGCTGCAATTCGATTCCGAAGTGTATGTGTTATAATTTTTCTCTCGTGATTGTGCATAGCTGTTTAAAATCGGCTTTGGACAGTAGGTCCCTTGCTGTCTTGTTTGTGGTCCATGCTAATACTACACCATTCATTGAAAAGCCTGCACTCAGTTTAGAAATTGCTTGTGTTAACGTGTATTTGTGTCTTTATTTTTTTAATTGGAATTTTCCATATTTGTAAAAAAAATGTTTGAAATTATCTGAAAACTGTAAGGAATTTCACGTAGGGAAAAAGATTAACCGTTGGCCTGCCATGTACATCTCATATGATATACATATGTAATACTTTATACATTTGTATTCCACATGTGATAAGAATGAACATTATTTTATATACAAGCGTTCATATATTTTATATATTATTCTTTATCTCACGTTATATGTAAGCGCATAAAGAATTAGGTATATCTCATATGATACACACATGTAATGCTTCATACATTTGTATGTCCCATGTGATAACAATGAACAATATTTTATATACAATCTTTCATATATTTTATATATCATTCTTTATCTTGTGTTATATGCATGCGCATAAACCGTTAGATGTTTATATCATCTGTAATATACAGGAATGACATAAGGTTAAAATATTATAACTTTTGTACAATTATGTGATTTATATGTACATATCAATGCACACATAAAATAGCATAATTGACAAATTCATATTCGCTTAAAACAAACTATATAAACCTAAAAGCTTTCTTAAAGTAAATTATAATTTTATGGTCTGTTTATTCAGAGCACTGAGGTTTACTTTTTTTGCTGTACGGGGTATAATAAGATTAGGATTTACTGCTGAACTGGATGCATCACATTTCAACCTTAAAATATTCTATTTTTTTATTTTTATATTTTAAAAATTTCTGAACATATCTGACTCGTTTAACACCGTATTGAAATATTCAAATTAGAATCTGTAAAATTCTACTATTTTTGCAATTTATATTATAAGGCTATAAAAACCTTTAAATGCATTTTACTGAAATGGGTGTTTACTCAGATTTTATGCTCTATAAATAAAAATCTATTGCACATACTGATTTTATGTTTTTACAGCATATACATTATACACTAACAATAAAATCTACCTATTGTTTCGGTTGTTTATTTAATTTGGTATTTTTAGTATTTAAAATGGAATTTATAAACATTTTAGCTTTTTTGAAATTTTAGTCCCCTGGTGTAGTATTTCGAATCTTTTAAAATTTTAAATAGGTGGAGAGTTATATTTAATAATTATTATTCACAAAAAAGCAAAAATCATTATTACAACTCACTTTGTGTTGTCAGTCTGCAGACAGTGTGATAAAGAAGAAAAAAAGTAAAATAAAAAATAAACTGTCCCTTTTTTCTCTATTTTATTTGTTTATTTATTTTTAAAGTGGATTATGCAAAAGTAATTGCAGAAAATAGATAAGAAATACTTAAAATGCTTAAAATTCTATGTATTTAAGCTATAATAATTTAAAAGAGTATAAGACAAAATTGTACAAAGTTGCTTAAAAGTCATATTTACACTTAAAGCCTTTTACAAATGTCTTCGAATAGCATGCATTTTATTTTTGATCTAAAATATTCAAAATGTCCTCACTTTCTATTGTGAAATACTAAGTTTTATTTGTGTAACTATAGTTATAAAAATATATAAACTTCTAAATAGTTGTGGGTAGTGTATGTCACCCTTCGCAATTCAGGGGGTTACTCATAGTTGGTATCAGACACTCTTCTGTATAATATGAATATGAAAACTATTTCCCACTACTCATTTTTCGGACATTCTTGATAAAAAAAATTGGATACATGCCCACATATCAGTAAAGAGAAACCATGTTCTTTCGTACTTCAAAGGCAGAACAAAAAGTTCTTAGATCAGGTTAAAATCTTAAAAAAAATTCGAAAAACTAGCCATTCACTTTCCGAGGTCCAAAAAGACAGTCCCCTTTCCGCTGTTGAGTGCACAATACTCAAGGACTTCGAATAAGACTTTCGCCGCACATTTTTGGGGTTCCACCGAAAAAAAATGTTCACTTCTACCCCCCCCCCTTCTTTCCTTTAATCAGAATTCGGCGATCGGGGTCTGCAAAAATTAATTCGTCTCTTATCTCGTGCGGATCACAATGCCAAAAACGGCATATCTACCGATTCAGGGGAGATAAAAAACACAGACATAATCTGATGAAGATAAGGAGAGAGTTTAGGTGTCCCCCCTCCTTGGAGGAGGGGTGACGGGGAAGAAGTGCTGAGTCGTCTAGCGATTACTGGGTGGCAAGAAGTGGACAGAATGATTCCAAAAGATTAAAAGGAACGTACTCACATTTCAACTTATCTCCACATTATACATCTATATCAATCTATGAATTTATAAATCAGTCTCACAGTCTGTGAAGTAAAATGAAAAAGACATATTCCAAGCATTAAAATTTCATTCTAATATCTTGTTCTACATTTGAGAATTTATTTTTAACTCCTTGACACACAATGACATCTCAGAGACGTCAGTCTTCTCTTGTGCGAAAGTAGACTGACGTCTCCGAAATGTCGTTAGCTGTCTAAGACAGACGTCGTGCGCCATGATATTACATCATAATTTTATACTGTTATTTAATTATTGTACATTAGCATCATATATAAAACTCATTTAATGTTACACAGAAATGCAAATATCAAATTAAAACGTTCTCTTTCTCAAATTTTCCAAAATTGTTTCAATGATTCAGAACTAAATAGTATTTTTCGAACACATCAGATTCCGTTTTACTTGTAAGTCAAGAAGTTAAATACAATAATCAATCCTACAACAAGTCCCCAACTTCCGAGATTTTTCTTATATAGTGTGCTCTTATATCGTGTTATTTTACCTCATTTTCTAAAGCGACACAAAATGTTCGAATATTTTATTATGCTTTATTTTCTAATTTAAAAATTCCAAACCTAAGAATGGGCGTTTTAACTCACTATAAACTTAAAACGTTATCCATGATCCATAAAAAACAATTAGGGATATTTTAAGTTACTGCAGTTTATGTTAGTGTGACTTTTTTTAAGCACGGCATATATAATCTAAGAAAGTATAAATATTTCTTTGAAGCATTAAATTTCTCCAATTACTAATTTCAAAAATGTATACCCCAGATTAATGTATGAAATAGTATACTTTTGAGTTTTGCAAGATGAATATTTGCATTTAGTGTATGTGTGTATTTCATTTATATATTTTAGTGTTACAACCTGACTAAAAACTAATGAAGTGTTAATATATAAATTATCCATCGAATAATTACTATATATTTGTGTGTGTGTGAGTAGACACACACACACAGAGAATGTTTAAATATTTGCATATACATGTATGTGCTTATGTAACACATATACAAGTGTGTATGTATATATGTGTATATACATTTAATTACATATATTTCATTTTTATATTTTACTATTACAATCTGACTAAAACGTAATAAAATATATAATTTAATTCATAGCACAATTACTATATTTGTCTCTGTAGCATGTGAAGGAAACACACACACACACACACACACGCGTATGAATACATATGTGTAAGCATATATATGAATATAATAAGCATGTATACATCTTATTGTATATTTTAATCCATGGTTTACATATTATCGGGTTCTCTTAACATTATTCATATTACTTGAAAATGCTTAGTCATTTTAATTACAACACCATTACTTAATTATCACTACTGTCATAGACAAAATTACCCCGTGCCATTTGCAATTCGCACTTCACAGCTTGTATGGATTCGTCGATATTTAAATTCAGTAATTACAATTGTGTCTGATCTATGTTTACAAGCTAAGTGCGTGAAATGTTTGTTTTCTAGTCTGCGTTTACTTGCG
>CM063506.1:165048225-165068225 GCA_032207245.1 Pardosa pseudoannulata | reverse complement strand
TATACATATATATACATATATATATATATATAATATATATACATACATATATATGTATATATATATATATATACATGTATACATGTATACATATACATATATATACATATACACATATACATATACATATATATATACATATATATATATATATATATATATACATACATATATATATACATATATACATATACATATATACATACATACATACATATATATATATATACATATACATGAATACATATATATATATACTTACATATATATATATATACATACATATATATATACATATACATATATATACATATATATATACATGAATATACATATACATACATATATATATATATATTATATATATATATACATAATACATCAAGTTGATGATTTTATGCTATAGATGCACATTTTCTGTCTGTCCATTCAACCCATTTTCCAGCTGTCTGTATAACACAGCTCAATCTTACAATGATCTAAGCTCTCTGATTGATTATCTTGTCCCTTAGAAAAATTCTATGCTTCTCGCTCTGAGGTCTACCCCTGTTCCAGCATGTGTTTTCGAGTACATTATCTCGTCTAACGCTGACTAGTGAAGATGCCCTTCTCCAGGAGCTCTTAAATAAAATTTCACTTGGACTTATGTTCTGCTCTCTTCAGTGTGGCCCGACTGCACCTTACTTTATTACTTCCAGCTGATTAGGTTCTATCTTGCCCAACAAGCCCGTGCAAATAACAACAATAGGGGCTATAACAGTAACTTTAATTATAGCCAACCATTTAGGAATTTTTGATTACATACATAACTATAGAGTTGGCGAATATACTGAAACTGAAAGTTTTAATACATTGGATATTAATTCTTTACAAATTTCTAATAACCTGGGTATAATACTAGCATATAAAAATTAAATGATTAGAATACATATATCTATACATATATGTAAAATATCAAAATTATTTCACTTAATATTTCACTTTAATATTTCCTTAAAAACCTAATCTGTCCCATTCTATTTCTTTAAAATATTTTCCCAGCCTCTCAATGTCTTAATCAAAGGAGCGTTCTCGACTTAAAATTCTTTCTATACATTTTCCAAAGTTTTCTATCTTATAGATGTAAATTTTCTATCTATTCAACATGTTTCCCGGTAGTCGTCGGCACAGCAGTCCCCTGCGCGTTTTTCCCGATCTTACACTTAAATTCGCTGAGTAAGTTTTAAATTTTTTTTTCTGTCCTCATTCTTGGGTGCACCTGTGTTCGATCAGAGTAATATTTTTTGTATTTATCTTGTGTATTGTTGACAGAGATTAAATTAGTAAAGATGTCCTGTTTAGCAGCTCTGAAAGAACGTTTTAATTAGACTTGTGCCGTTTTCTTCAATCTCGGCCGACTGCATTTGTATTACTTCTAACTGATTAGCTTTCTCCTTGTCCAGAAGTTTTATAATTACTGGATTACATATATATATATATATATATGTATATATATATATATATATATATATATATAGAGAGAGAGAGAGAGATAGATAGATAGATAGATAGATAGATAAATAGATATATATGTGTGTATGTGTGTAGATCGTCGACGTTCTTGGCAATAGCAAATAGAAACGTGCTGACCTTCTAATGTTAAAAAATCCCTTACTTTCCTAATAAACCTGTACATGTGTGCATCTATAAGTTGATAAGTCATAATGAAAATCAAATATTCTATTTGTAAAATGTTTTCTTTTATTACCATGACGTCAAACATACACTTGAAACTAATTGCAGCCATATTTTATTCAAAAGTATACTTAACTTTATTATACCATTCCAAAATATAATTATACTGAAATAATGAACTGCTAAAAACGTAATTTCAAAAGGAATTATAATTAATGACAAAAATATCAAACTGAATAAAACTACATTACTGGCAATGGCATATAAACTCTATGTAGAGTCAGAAAAAGTAAAAATTGCTCTGGAAAATTTCAGTGTAAAAACCACCTGTAATATCTCCAAAGAAATTAAATAAATTAGCGAGACACACAAAAATAAAACGTACTTTCTGAGTAACTGCTTAACAATCATAATTATTAAACTAAAATGATAAATATTTACTAGAGCAGCACCTGCTAAATTTACTTCGTCATTTTTTGTCACTATTTCAAATTAAGTTAGCATTCCCGCAATACTTTTTTTTTCTCTTAACCTGGATAATCAGAATAAACTACACGGAAATTAAATTTATGAGTCGGCACTTCTTTTGTTTATTCGTGTTTATGATGCACGCTAAATTCTCATATTTATTTCCACGTAGATTGGGGAGTATGTTCTTTTTTTTCTTTCCATATCAACAGATTTCAACAGAGCAGAGTTAGTCGAAAAATTATGAGCTCCCTGTTAGAAAATTATAAATAAGTTTTCCTGCAATCGAGTTAATGAAAATTGAATTCTTGCTTCTCACAGTCTCCGTTCTTCAGGACAAAGGGGAGGCTTGATAAAACATGGCAGTGATTAAGATGGCTGGAGTGGGAATAATTTACCTTTGGAGGTAAAAGAAAAAAAATGAGGTAGTCAGAGGTATGTAACCATTTCTCTTGATAAAATGCTCACGTGTTGGATTGCAACAAGTCATATCTAAATGAGCCGCTTTCAGACTTAGAATTCGAAAATTAGTCGGTAGATCTTATAAAGATCTCTGATTAAATTTGACATTCAATTTTAATAAATAAAAAAATTGATTTATTGTTAAAGTGTTTTAGTATGTAAGTGTATAAAAACAATTTTTTGTACTTTACCATACCATGTTGCATGGACTTTTTTAGGCCATATATATATATATATATATATATATATATATATATATATATATATATATATATATGAGTATATATATATGTGTGTGTGTGTGTGTGCATATATGTATATATATACACATACATACGTACGTTTGTATGCACACACACATATATATATATATATATGTGTGTGTGTGTGTGTGTGTACATATATGTATATATATATACACACATACATATGTACGTTTGTATGCACACACGCACACACACATATATATATGTGTGTGCATATATGTATATATATATACACATACATATGTACGTTTGTATGCACACACACATTATATATATATATATGTGTGTGTATGTGTGTGAGCATATATGTATATATATATATATATATATATATATATATATATATACATACATATGTACGTTTGTATGCACACACACACATATATATATATAGTCAGTACAAATTATATATATATACACACATTTATATACATATATATATATATACACATCTATAAATATATATTTATACACATTTATATACATTTATATACATTTATATACATATATATCTATATACATCTATCTATACATATATATATATATATTTATACGCACATTTATATATCTATTCTCTCCCACACACACACCTTTCAGTATAATCCGGTCAGGCGGAAGCATTTCTCAGCTATTTGATGAGCTTGCAAACAGATAAGTTTGATTTGGCGTGTGGACATGGAGCGGTCACCACCTTCAGTCATAACTTCTCCACGAACAATGAAAATAGCTCATGTTGCTTTCCTTAAGAACAATGAATTAATAAAACTTATTATTATCAAGCAGACTGTTTTCCATTCGCCATAACTCTGCACCACGACGTATCATATATGTAATAAATTATTTCCTCTAGTCACAATAATTATATAACCCTTACTATTTTTACTTGCCCGGGCTACTGGGCAACGAGAAAGCTACACATTTAGCAGTAATAAAAATGCAGTCGGCCGACATTAAAGAGAAGTTTGATTAAAACTTTATTTCGGAGCTGCTAAAACGGACATCTTTACTAGTCAAAGACAGACAAGAGAAAAACACAAAAATCACTCTGCTTGAACAGAAGTGAACCCAGCATCGAAGACAGAAAGAATTTTCCCACTTACTCAGCGAATTTAAGTGTGAGATCCGTAAAAACTGGGAGCCATTTACCGGTGACAGCTGGGAAGCGTGTTGAATACACGAATAATTTACATATATAATATAGTAAGCTTTGGGGAATGTATCGAAAGAATTTTAATCCGAGAACGCTCCTTTAATGAAGACATTTAGAGGCTGGGAAAAAGATTTTTAGGAACTAGAATGGGAGAGAGAATGTTTTCAAGGAAATATTACGCTTAATTATTTTGATATATTACATATATATACATAAATACACATACACACATATATATACACATATACATACATATACACATATATATATACACACACATATACATACGTATATACATATATATATATATACATACATACATATGTGTGTGGGGGTTGTGTATTTCTATAACTGCTATACATTCAGAAATACACTATAGATGTTTTTTTTTATTCTCTGTCAGATACGTTTAGCGAATCTTTAGGTCATTCAAGAAAAAGAAAGATAAAAAAAGAGCGATAGAAGGTGAACGTGGGTATAATATCTCGAGTTTTCACTCTCACGAAAACCAGATAAAAAAATTAATAAAAAGGAAATATCTCCAAGAAAATTTTTGTTGTTATTTTCTTTATTTTTACTCTCATAAAACTTGAATCAAATATTTTGACATGAAATGAAACAGAATGCTCTTCCCTTTTTTATTTTATCTTATTTTTACTTTTTTTGGTCATTAACGGAGAGTTAACGATACACGATGAATTAATAAAAAAAATACTAAGTTGAAACACGACTATCGATAACTTAAGTGGCGAGGGAAAATTTTATCGATTATTTTTTTTTTCTTATTTGAAAAAAATATCTCGTCATTCGAAAAAAAATCCCTATTTCGGTTCAGTGGTTTATAAATATTATCAGATTTTTTTTATTACTTTTATATGGAATGATTTGGATTTTATAATATATTTTTTTTTGTTTTAGACTGCAAATGATTTAAAATGAAATTCTTGATTATACGGGATTCATTTCAAAGTGACAAATTAATTTTTACTATTTTTTAACTAAATTAATTACAAGTTTTAATGTGTGGATTACGTTCATTAAAGTCACAGTGTAAGGACTGTGTGATAAATTTAATCTCTCATTTTCAGCAATAAACTATTTAAAGGAATCACTGAAATATTAAATTAGCAAAGAAAAAAAAACTTTGGAACTTTTGAGATCTTTTAAATTTTTCTTGCATAACATTTCATATTTTGCAAGTTCCACTGTTGCTAGGCAACAGCTTATAACACTTGCTGTTTCCGCAAGTTTCTTTTGCGGCTTGCGGGAAATCCCTGTATTAATACTTAATTTTATTCACAAAATGAAACTGAAGAAACAGACATATTCACAAGTCAAACGTCTACGAAGCAGTTACTCCATGAGCATCTACAGCGCACTCGTGTAACTTAAGGCTACGGACGCGAATAACAAAGCTCGCAATGAGGAATGTTCATGTTTTCTAATATTAATTTTAAGCAATAGAAGGAAAAAAAGTAAGCAGGACAGTACCCATTTTTCTTTCATTTGGGGGCTTAATTAGTGATTTCTTATGGGTTTTATAGCCGACTCTAACGTTTCTCAAAAACGATATTTTTCCTCTGCCGAGTTTATGACGTCACAGTTCATGAAAACACCGACCGCCTATGTTGTTTACATGTTAAAAGACGAATTTTAAATTTGTTTCTGTGCAAAGTATCGCATATAATAGAATTTTTTTAACTATGTTATTTTTTAAAAAATCATTCTAAATATTGCATTGTGTCACTCTGTAAAAATACAACTAATTGAAATGAGAAGATACACGTAAAATCTATACAAATGCGATGAAAAGGGATGAGAAATTAAACCCCATATTATCCTATAAATCATCTCTATGGGTTTGTGAGAAACGCTTTTCGGTAAGTAAATACTTGCTTTTGTTTAAATATTACTAATTTAGTACAATTTAAGTATTTAAAGATACATCTATACCTTTAAAAGAACTGTTGATTAACCAGTGCAATTTAACTTTTAAAACTGCTAATTTTCAAGTTTTATCACAGAGTTCAAGTGCAATAAATGTGTGATAAAGCATATAAATATCGTAAAACAAATAAATATCTAAAGCATATAATTATCTAATAAATAACTAGGGGGAGGGGAAGGTTATGTAATTTCAAGTTGTTATAAATATTTTCTTCAGAGATGCACACTTTCTTAAGTGTTTCAATTCACATTGATATTTTTCGATTAAATTGGTGACTAATTTGAAAAAAGTATATTTTAAAAAATATTTAATTATAATATTCAGATGACTAAATTTTGAGAAGATTCATTCATCTATCAAGGAATGTATAACGAGCCTACATAAACATACAAAGGTTTTATCTACATGTATATACACACATAAAAGTATATACATATATATTTTAAATTATGCACACACACACATATCTAGATTATATATATATATATACACATATGCACAGACACATATATACAGACATGTATACACACACACATACACACACATACACACACATACACATATATATATATATATATAATCCATTTTTTATAAAACTCCTTGACAAGGAGAAAGCTCAACAGCTAGCAGTAATAAAAATGCAGTCTGACCAACATTGAAGAGAACGGCACAAGTCTAATTGAAACTTTATTTCAGAGCTGCTACAACTCTGATCGGGGAGAGGTGCACCCAAGAGCGATGACAGGAAGAATTTTCCCACAATAAAAAACAACTTAATAAGCGAATTAAATGCAATATCAGCAAAACGCGAAACCATCTGCCGGCAACAGCTGGGAAATTTCTGAATAGACAGAATGTTTACAGTTTTAGGACAAAAAGGAAAGCTAAGTGGAAAATACTCCGTTGATTAAACTATTTGGAGGCTGGGAAAAAGATTTAAAGGAATTATGGGAGAGAGGAGGTTTTTAAGGGAATATTAAAGCTAAATAATTTTGATATATTACACACACACACACACACACACACACACACACACACACACACACACACACACACACATATATATATATATATATATATATATATATATATATATATATATATATATACATATATACACACACACACATGTAGGCAAGCATAGCTTTCCAAAGGAACCAAAAGTTGTAGGATCTAAAAATTAAGTAATTAAATAAATTGACTTTCGATTTCTTGTAAAAACTTAACTATACTTTAATGGAAAGGATTGCTTAAAAGGAAGAGAAGACAAAAAATAAGTCTTACTGCTGTTACCAAAGTCTCATTTCTCCCCAACAATCGAGTAAAAATATAGGGGTTTCTCTTCCCAAACTGGATCCAAGAAACACACTGACAATTCTCAATGGGGATTTAACAGTAGGTATTACATAAATGCATCCACACACATTCCTTTTTTCGAAAGATGTGATTGTTGAAAACTTGTCTTCATTACATAATTTAACAGAGATATGGAAATTTCCAAGACATGTTTTATCAATATCTATTTTAAGGAACCGTGACAAATAAAAGACTTTTGTGTAGAATTTGACATCATCTATTTACAGATGTCTCTCATCCCGGGATGTCATCAGTCCATAATCTAGGTCCAACAATTAAAGCAGTGTTGATATGTCTACGTGTCCCTCCCATATCCTCTTGTCTCTCTTCTTATAAACAAATATATCCTCAAAGAAGTTTAGATAAGATATGGTGAGACGGGGAATAGAATTTCACACAGTAGCTTTGGGTGTAGCAAACAATTCAACACTTCGTGTTTTTTTGCCTATTTTTCTTTTCAGCGAAATCATAAAAAAATAGTATAATCAATGAGAATTTCAACGCTGGATTATGATATAAATAGTCATGTCCTTCTGTTACTGAAAATACGTGATGTTTGATCCTACCAGTGAAATAGCACGAATATTTTAGGGAAGTTTCAGTAATCTGAGTACAAAAATTCAGTGAACATTTAATCTCATACAAAAAAATATTTACGCATATACATATAAAAGTACGTACATACATACTTGTCTTATGCATATATTCATAGTTATGCATGCATGCATTAATATACCATTAAACAGATGAGCAATGCTGTATGTTATTGCATTGTATTTTGAAAAATATATTTACAGTTGCATTTTGCCTTTAAATTTATGCTAAGTCTTCACCAGGTTTAAATGATGGAGATTATTTGATCTACATCCCAATATTTACCAAATATTTTTTAAACTAATGTCTTTTTATCTCAAATCTATAGCTCTTGTGTCGATTCCGGTTCTTTGCAATGTTCAAAATACCCCATCGTCTCTGTACGTCAATAATAAAGTTGCATCCAAAAATCAATTATTCAGAAAAAAATAAGCACATTGACAACATCCTTTAGTACAAAAGTACTTTCAGATGAATTCCATTCTAAATGAAATCTGAGCCAATTAAATGTTATACAATAACCCAGATTTCAAATTACAACGTTTTTATTTGCACAAAACTGTTCAATTCATTCCAAGCACAAATCATATCCGTCAGAACTATCAAGATCATTTTTATTTCATATAACGTGTTTAATAAAATTATAGAATAAAAGTACATAATATCTAAGGCTTTATTCAACTCTTTAAAAATTATGAAAATAAATCGCTTACTTGGTCTCAGTAAAAATATTAAATAACTAATACAGAAGAACTTAATTATAGGTCATATCATAATACTTAAGGTTTAAACATACTATTTCAAGTAAGTTTACTGAACTTTATAACCACAAAAATGTAAAGTTTCTCATTCATTTAAAAAAAAAGAAAATATATCAGAATAGAATTATCCTACCTGGTTTTATTGATTATGACAATATAAAAAGGTAATAATCATTAATTCCAGGCTGTTCTAAACTTAGTCCATCGATTCATTTGAATATAGGAACATATGGCATTGTTGTTACACTAAACAGACTAAAAATTTACTAGACCGAAACAAACATCAAACAGTAGAAAAATCCCCAGAGTTTTTGACGAAATTCTATCCAGCATGATACTCTGGTTTTCAGTTCTTGGTCAGTTCGAAACAAGCTAAGAAAACAAACGGTTAGCACAATTCTGCCTTTCTGCATTTTCAAACTGTGTTGCCAATAGTCAAAAATAAATTAAAAAATAATTATAATATTATAATAAAATAAATTAAAATCTTAATAGTTATAAAATATTTAGGGGATTTTTAATCCCTAATTAATGAGCGATTATTAATCATTTAGGTGTTTTTGACGACTAATTCCTGTATGATTATTAAACATTGACACACCTATCAACCCAAAAAAATCCAAAATTTACCATGTTTATCAATCAATTTAATGACCTTACACCATACTAATAAATCTTGTATAAAAGAAAACCAAATTATATAGCATCCAATTTATACTTTTAAAAATGATGAATTTTGTACCTTATTCGAGAATTCAGAAAAGTAAAACAAGGAAAAAATAGTATTGAAAATTTATAAATAATGAAAATGACAATATAAATGACATTAAACAAACAAAAAGGTATTTAATGACAATATTATCTACTTAAAATTGTTTCTTTTATACTACATTTTCTGTTTTAGATTTTGCTTTCTTTAAAAAATTAGAAGAAAATATTTGTTCTAAATACGGTCTCTGTTGCATTCATAAGCAAACAAGATTTTGTTTAATTTGTTACGTAAAAACAAATGTGTGGCTACTTTGGTGACATAGCTACGAACCGAGTTTTCATTTTTGTAGAGAATTCTGAATATAAATAACATGATATTCTACAGTTTGTTATATTTAAAATATCCATTACTGTTCTTATTTGTCTAATCCAGCGTTTCCTAATTCGGCTTAAGGGTATCACTGAAAGTACACGAGTTGTGGGGGGGGAAACTCAAAATTAACAATGGCGGACATGAAACTCTCAAACGAAACGGTCTAGTTAAATTCTTTTTTAAGCATTGATAATGGATATGACCAACTTTTCTTAAAGAGCTCTAAAATTGTTAGTACCGTTTAGTAGTAAGGAATTACTAGAAAGAATAATATATATATATATATATATATATATATATATATATATATATATATATATATATATATATATATATATACACATATATATATGCATATATATATACATATATACATATATACATATATATACATATATACACACACACACACACATATATATATATATATATATATATATATATATATATTGAAAAATAAATATCGAAACAGATTAAAAGCTACTGTTTGGTATTCGAGTTATAATGAGACTGGGATTTATCACTTAAAGCAGATTCCGAACGACTACGAACATCCATGCCAGCAACGGTAATCGAACCCCCGACCTTCGTTACCGAAGAACAGCGCTCTTCCATTCGGACATACTACTATCTTCGGTCATCTTGTAGCTAAAGCTATAAAAAAACAAGAGAAGAGTTTAAAGTATTGAACCCCCCCCCATAGTCCCCGACAATTAATTATACTTCTAGTACTATGTAGTGTATTTCCTCGTGTTAAATACAGAGATTTATAATTTTACTACTACTCTGGTAACTAGAGCTATAACATATCCTAGACTTAAATAGCAATATCATAGAAGGCTATGGTACCCCCATTGTCCAAAGCGATATATTAAAAGAGTTTCGAAGGTATTATTTTAATCGTATCACAATAAACGCTATTAGTGCTCAGTTGTCTTATACATATCTGAAAAGACAAAAATTTCAGGCATATCTTACTTAGATGAATCAATAACCAAACAGTTAGTTCATATAATTACCTACTGTTTGTTATTTTGTTTTAAGGGATATTACTAGTTTTCTACTTAAAAATTTTAATGTTCATAGTACCAGTTTGGTGCAAACTCAAGTTTATAATTTAGAAAACACCACACAGTCTAACCTCAAATCCCCACCAATTGATGCTCACAGTAAAAATACTGTACCTTTGATAACGACATTGTTTTCTCTTTCAGTTAGAAGTACCTGATATGGAATAAATCAATTGAAAAAAATCGTTAAAGTGGTTGGTGTGTTTTGATCAAATTGGATTAAAAATATATGTCTGTAATTAGAAATATAAATTTTTGTTCTTCCTGTCTAGATGTTGTGAAATATCGCTTTGAAATCAGGGTCGACCTAAGCGGAAGGTAAAATGGTGCACAGCACGAGGGCGATGAAAATGATTATCAATCAATATATAACAGAGCATAAGGTTTGTAAAAAAGAGCAATCAATTTTATTTTGTATGGGGACGTCCCACTGTCTAGTATCGACACTAGTTGAAAAATACTAGATATTTTGGGAAACAATTCCAGAAAATTATTAAAGTTTTACTAGAAATTTAGAAAATTAAGTACTTTAAGTACGTTGTCACACGTAAACATGCACATATTCGTAAGCTCTCTACTCTCTTTTATTTTGTAACACGAACACATGAATCCATCATTGTCTATAGTTTTTCTGTTTATTTGATTTATTTTCTAGCTCATTGAAAGAAACTCAGGAATGACAGGCTAGTCCCATATAGTAATGTTAATCCTAACCTAAAGGTCCTGAACATGTCCATTTTAGATGAGTAGCAGGTACAGTTTAGAATTATTTTCGCTGTTGAAGAATATATGAATTTTCGGATTAAAAAATGCCTTATCACAAATCAACATAAATAAATCGATTGGAATTTTTTTGTCATCAACCTTATCAGACGTCTTCATGTACATGTTAAATTATGATTTTTTTTTACTGGTGAAAAATGTACGAATATCTTGTGTAACACCGAAACATTTTCAACCGATTTATTTTAGTTCAAGTTGACTTGTGATAAACCTTGAATCGGGTAGAAATGTTTTGATATGAGTAATCATAGAATTTTTCAATGCGAAAAGGAATCCTAAATTGAATCTGATGCTTATTCGACTTGCACGTGTTGACGAGTAACAAGGCCTTTAGAACTGTTATAAAGAGCAGGCAATTTTAATTTGCACGCTAAATTATGGCGGTGCAGGAAAGATAATGAATGAAGTATACTAGATATTTTGGATGAGACTCCAACATAGTTATTCAAATTTCCCAAGAACTGATGAAAAATCGAGGTACTTTAAATACCTTATATTTCGTAAGAATGTACGTGTTGAAAAAGCAGCATATTGAGATTTAGATTCGTTTTTCCGTTGATGAATGTGGGGATTTCTAATGGGATAGAGAAAATTTTTCAACCGAATAAAAGCCTTATTACTAATGAACCAGAACTAAAGTAAATCAGGTGAATCTAATACAAGAAATGTGCACATTCTTCTCTGGTAAAAGGACACAAAATAATACTTATATGTTGACATATATTAAGGCCTTTAAATTTGCATACAAGTAAAAAAAAGATACTGTTTGAAATATAGATATTTTGAATATGATTAAAAAAATTATTAAAATTTTACAAAAAATTAAGAAGAACCTAGATATTGTAAAGGCCTAATCACATATCAATATGTATGTGTTTAAAAAGGCAGCACATTCAGTTTAGAATTCCTTTTCCCGGTAAAGAAAACCCCATTCTAGTTCGACAGCGAAATATTTTAGACCAATTAAATTCCTTATCAAAAGGAAATCTGAAGAAAAATAAATCCATTAATATATTTTCTATGTAAAGTCTTTATCCCATGTTATACGTATTAGTTCATAATTCCTTTTCCTGCTAAAGAATGTGCAGATTTCTTCTGTTACAGCGAAATTTTTACAACCAATTTATTTTAGTTCAGGTCAACTTGTGATAAGGCTTTAATCGGTTAAAACATTTTTGCTGTTTCGCGAGTCATCAGCGTAATTTTCAACGTGAAAAAGAATCCTTAACTAAATTTGCTGTTTTTTCAACGCTTACATGTTGACACGTGCTAAGGCTTATGCACAAGAAATACTTACATTCTTCACCAATAAAAATTTTAAAACTTATATGTACATATTGACGTCTGATAAAGACTTATATTAGTGTTTTATAGTGTAAGAAATATCTTAAGATCTCTCATCAATTCAAGGTGGACAAAATTTAGAATTATTTGTTCTGATTTTACGAATGCTGAGGAGACACTAGCTTTTGATGAAGGAGAAGAAATTGTGTGAGAGTGGATTAATAGATTTGTTTTTCTCAAATTGCAATTTTGTCACTCACTTAAAAATCATTTCTTCTCTTCCTCTCACACTTCTCGTAATTTGTGTAACGCCCCCATTAATTAATTACCTCACAGAGTTTTACCTGACAGATTCCTCCTCTTCTTTTCTTTTTATTCAATTGCAGGAGCGATTAGAAAGAAGCAGATAAGCAGCAGAAACGTTCGCCTCCACCCACGTCGGGATGGGAAGTGTGGGAAAAAAACCACTTATATCTCTATGAATCACTTTCCAGGGGGCTCCAGAGAGAGGTGTTGTTCAACACCGTCAGAGATTTTTTTTCCTTTATCGCTTTTATTTTGCTTCTGACCCACCCTCGTCTCACTGATCGAAGACACTAATGTGTTGGGACAGCGCCCCCCCCCTTTAAGTTTGGGTGTAGTGATTTTCAAAACCAAGATCTTGATCTGTTTCGTGGAGTTCGTGACTCAGGCTCCGATATTAATTTTGTGTCGATCTATCTTCAGATATTATCTGTAACCTGTACATGTCATTTATTATGTGCTGTTATATAAATACATATACAAATACATTATCAGGCCCAGCTCTAGAAATTTTCTCGCCTCGACAAAAAGAAATGTAAAATTCCGTCCCCACGATACAATCAACTATGAAATTTTATTCTAGATTATGTAGACTATACATATATATAGATTATCTAGACTATAAATGTATATGTAAGGAAAATTCTCAGGGGTTTTCAAAACTTAAATTAATTGCTAAAAATTCCCGCGTTCTTTAGCATTCTCCTTTTTAACCCCTAACCTAAATAGACCACTGGGGCGATAGTTTACGCCCTCAGAGAAGAGGCTTGACCCATTATAATACTACATGGCCCTAGCGGAAAATTTAGGAAATTTCCAAATAAAAAGGAGATGCACGCTGTCAGAGACAGATTTTTCTAGAGATATTTTCCCCACAGATGTTGACCCAGGTGTTACGTGTTTTGTACATAGAACTTCATGCTAGCTGACCCTTCCGTTTGTCCTGTCCCTGTGATGAAGTAGGAACCCGTCCTCCAACGTTATCTTAATAAAGGTCTTTAGCTAAAACGGTGTCCTTTTTATGGCCATGACTGCAACCACCCAAAGAGAAGTCCGTCTCATTACATATATACATATATACACAGGGTCTGCTCTAGCAATTTTGCCGCTCAGAACAAACAAATGTAAAATGTCACCCCTTATGGTACAAATTACTATAAAATTTTCTTCTAGGATGTTGACATTATACTTACGCCTACATACATATTCCCAACATCAGCTCTTGGAGTTTTGCCAACTTGGACAGTAAAAATTTTAAAATGCTGCCCCCCCCGTTATAAATTAATAATATTGTTTTTTCTCTAGGTTGCGTACAATATACATACATGTAAACATACACATATTGTCTCACCGGCGTTGGTACCTCATTCTGAATTTTCAACACTAATTTATTTGACTTCGATATATTTTAATCCCAAATTCTCAATTTTTCAAACTTTCTGCTATAATTTTACCTTTGTTTCATGTCATGAGTAAACTAAGATAAGTATCTTAATTCATCCTACATATCTAAATCAAATGACGATACTGATTCATGTCCAAGTTCATTTTATAACTCGCCAGGATCCATAAGATTATTATTGTAAACATGTTTTAATTCGTTAAATTTTTTCAAAGAAAAAATATTACAGAAAACTCCATGAGTAGATTTCTCGAAAATGTAATTTCAAATGTTTCTGTAATGATAAAATTTTTACTATATCAATTACAGTACTTATAAAGATGATATTTTTTTCATTAAAAATAGCAATTTTTGTAATGTTATGATGTACTTTATCATTCGATATTTTAATTCGGGGTTTTGATACAGCCCGTATTTCTTTTCAGAAGGTTACAAAGTCTTACTAAATGTACAGTGAACTTTCGATATCATAAAAGCACATTTATTACACATGCATACAGTACATATGGTTCTATAGTTTTTCAGATCAACGTAAATATGCCGTAAAATAGATCCGCAACTATGAATGCAAGTTCATTACATCTTGAAACATAAATTTGTAATCACTTTGTGTCTTGTTTTACGCTTGTTTTAACCAGGTTTAAATAGGTTTAACAAACACTGGAGTTTATTTAACCCTTTAATACCTCAGTCATTTCAGCCGATTACATACCGAGGAATATCTTAAATCTAAGTCAATAAGGGCTGCACATAATAAAATAAATATGAAGCTAAAACAAATTTGAATGCGACATCACGTCAAGTTAGAAATCACATATATTTAAACCACATCATAAAATACCATTTATGGAAAAAAACACTTCATAAAATTCATTTATTTAGTATTTCAAGTAAAATAAGTACTGTAAAATGGATTTTTATAATAACAGATAAAGCAATTCGTGGTTTCACTCCATTTATCTACTAAAAAGTAAACTTACGTGTGCTATTCGAAAAATCAAAATATGTCGATTCAAATGAAACTTTATAAATTATAGCAATTACTATAAAATCTTGTAAACTGTTTATAAGATTACTCTCTAACTACTGCTAAAACGAAATTCGTTTCTAAGAAAACATGAAAATTCTACATGCTTTCATACAGTGGTACCTAAAAAGCGAAGTCAGGCATTAATAGTTTAATTCACATTACAGTATTTACTACAAAAATTGGAACTAAAGTAATTTCATGAACAACTAGAAAAATAAAAAAAATGTTGCGAATGTATAGCATATCGTTTTATTGTACTTTTACAAAATTACACACCTTTTGTAGAAACAAAATTTGAAATCAGTATAGCATATCAATAACTTATAATTTACTGCAGCGGTTTTCGAAATATTTGTACCTTCAACCCCCTTTTTTATATAAAAAGTTTTTGAGCTCCTCCCCTCTTAATTTTTATGACAACACAATTTCCTAAAATATGTCATTTCAATATTTACCTCATATTGTAATTTATTTAGTGAACTCCATATTACTACTTTAGTTGCACCCCCTAGGGAGGCCGCCAGATTATTGCAAGGTTTGGAAACCACTCATCAACTGTTTTAAAATAACAAATTAATAATTCTATCTTATAAAAAGCACCTTTTCAAAACTTCATCTCCATTTATAGTGATGCCTATACGCATAAAAAGGGCTAAATTTATCAACCTCCTGTGACCAATTCCATTGAAGAAATATTTTTACTTTTTTCATGGTTCTAAGCAAACTTTCAACTTTTGCAGCGGAAAATAAGTTTTAAAATCTTGTAATGACTACATCATAAATAGTTTGGGTTGGGTCCAGACCCCCCCCCTTCCCCTTATAAATACCTCTTTGATTCGGGGTTAATAATACACAAGAGGCTAAAACCAAAAGCTTTTCAAAAGAAGCAAAATGTTTCATTCCTCTATTAATTATAACTTTAGTGACATCCTTTTTTGGGAGTTTTAAACAGGCATTCCAAAAACCTACTTCTCTTTTATTACGCATCGTGTGATTTATTGGCATGTCTCGTGATTTTTCATCTCAAAAAACATCTTCCAATAGACCTTGAACTTTCGATATTTGGAGGAAAAAAATAGCAGACCTTTGACTTGAAAGGTGCAGTAACCTTTTTCGATTTCTCCGCGGAAGATAGATGGTATAAGCAGCAACCTGTAAGAGTCCTCCCACCTCATTTTTGTAACATGATGTATGACACATAAATTAAGGAAGCACGAGTAAAAATAATCTCCCCCCCTCCAACTCACTTACGGGACAAAGCGAGACGGCCCATTTGTCGCTTGTGTGCGTTAGGCAATCCTTAGATTCATTAATTTCGCTGTTGACTGTTGATCGAAACAGGTTATGCTCAATTTGTCAGAAACTGTTTATTGAAAATAACCTTAACTCGTGATGACACGTGATTAACTCGTGCCCAATGTCGACTACGATACCTCGAGTCGAGCATGCTATGCCCTAGGCGATTTCTATCTACTCGAAGCTGCGATGCACTTTCAATAACATGATTTATTGTAATTTATTATTTTCTCCAAGTAACGGCCCAAGATATTAAAGCTCGTTGTAGTGACATGGCCATATTTTTTCAGTGTAGGTTAATACAAGTTACAAAGAACTTTTAGTCAAATTATTTATTTTTTTTTTTTTAGTATAAGTCTGATCCATAGTTTTCCTTGAATAAATAAATTTATCATAAATGGATCAGCATTGTATCTTGAAACATATATTTTCGTTTCGGATACCATTATTTGACCCTTACTCAACTCGCAGTAAGGCAAAGGGGTGCGTTTTAATAAGTACCAAGAGGGTGAAAGAACGACTTTGCTCAAGTGGGTCCTCGTAATTTAGAAGAAGCGACCAAGCAGAAGATTTTTCAGGCTTTGCCTGCCACCTCTAGAAGTACCGCTTTGGTATTTGGAGGACTTCGTAACGACGAAACTATTTTTCATGCGTCAGTCACCCTTTAACAAACATGGTTTATCTTATGCCGGCTCGAGCTCCGAACCCGCAACCCTCCAGTTACGAGATTGTTGCCCTTGTCGACTGAGACTTCGCGACTCCCTTGGTTTGGTTTAATTTAGTTCAATTTAGTTTGGTTTGTGTTTGGAGCATTTTGCTCCAAAACATTTGGTCTATTGTTTTGCTCACGAGGTCTAATGAGACCAGAACCTACTGATTGAAACCGATTCGAAACGGCTTGGAACATCGATGCCAGCTGCGGGATTCGAATCCTCGAACTCCGGTACCTAAGAACAGTGCTGTACTCTTTATACATCGTTTGGCACCCCGACATGCTTGTAATATATGCTTCCAACTAAAGTGTTTCTGTATTTACGTTCTAAGATTAAACTTGAAGCTTAAGTACTTTTATAAAGGACTAGAAACATAAAAAATTTAAAAAATCAACTTGAAAAGAATTATGATATATTTTTATCCTTCTGTTACAAAATTATACACCTTAGTTCACAAAAGAATTCTTAAACAAAATAGCATAATCAGTAATTTATAAATTACCGTTTAAAAATAGTAAATTTATTCCTCTGGCTTTAATACGAGCTACTAAAACCTTTATATGTACTTATAGTCATGTCTATACACATCGAAAGTAATGCTTAATTTGTCATCATAAACTAAAAACCCTTCCACACGTCGGGGTTTTTCGGGTGCATCAATGTAAGATGTATTTGTATATCAAGGGGTTAAGCGATTGAAAATATTTTGCTATCACAAGACAAATCCGCGTATTTTTCAACGGGAAGAGGAATCCTAAACTGAACCTGCTGCTTTCTCAGCACGTACATATTGACATCTGATAATGTCTCAACCCATCTAAAAATATTTGGTTTGGTTTAGTAAGGACTGCAACGGCCTACTTTATTTGTAACACGAGGGCAAATGAGACCGGGACCTACAGCTTAAAGCCGATTCCGAACGGCTACGAACATCCATTCCACAGTGGGATCTAGAAAATTTTCAAAGTACTAGGAACTTAAAAGCCTTATCAGACTTGTACGTGTTGAAATTCAACGGATTCATTTTATGATTACTTTTCCCACGAAAAATGTTCTAATCCCTATTGGGACAACGGAAATTTTCAACTACTTTACTTTGGTTCAGATTCGTTATAAAGTTTTTATTCGTATGAGAATTTATTTGCAATCATACAAGAAATGTGTACATTCTTCATCGAGGAAAAAAAAGCTTAAACTCAATTCATTGACTTTTCAAAACGTACAGGTTTGAAGTGTGAAAAGATTTTAAAACCTCAAAAGTATTTCCTTTTACACATGCATGTGCCACAAAATACAATCTTTAATGAAATAAAACAATTATTGCACTGCAAACTTTTTATTTAATTATGCATAGCTTGACTTTTTTCAGAACAGAAGAAAAATTTTGTCAATTTTGTCAAATTCTGATATTTTAAAGATAACTATCCACCTTAAAGCGTGCTTCGAACAAATATACGGCTTCCCATGCCTCCCTTCTAAAAAGGAGTTAACGTCCAATCAGCTGACAGAGAATTCCCGTGTACGGTGCTATTGTTTACGTTTAATCGAATCTTTTCGCGCCAAACGACAAACAAGAAGGTGTAGGTGCCAGATAAGAAAGTGAAAACACCGATTCTTCCAGCCACAAAAGTAAACCTAGGAGCTCAACATCCTGACTAATTCGGTTACGGCTCGTCACTCCGTTAATGAGATCACGTGACCCCCCCCTTCCGACACCGAAATTTAAAAGAATCTCGATCTGTTTGATTTTCCTCACCACCACCCCTCCCTCACCCATGGCTCTGTAGGTGGAGCTTCAGACTGTTTCTTACCAGCGATAAGTGACCCAGAGTGTGTTTTAAATGAATTTATTTGAGATGTTAGAGTGTAGCAAATTGGTTCGAATTTCTCTCGTTAAGGAAGTGCCAGGAATTAGAATTGTTTTATCGGTTTCATTCGAAGAAGAGAATAGACATGGAGAAATAGACATTGTAATAGAAATGTGTGTGAAAATATAGCAGCTTGATTATATACCGGGTGGCCATAATTAAACTGACAGTGCTCGCAGTGTTCTGTAGCGAGATCTATTTGCGACAATGACGCCACATTTTGTAGGAAGATTAAACAAGACAGGAGACGAAAGATTCCACAAAAAAACAAATTAGTTCCAAAAGTCACCGCTAGGGGAATATTTGGCGCTGTGTTATAGAAAATAGAGTGTTAACAAATGCAAATTGATAGAATAAAATTACCTTTTATTATGCACATTTTTTGATTTAGTTCAAGTGCAATACGGCACTTTCAAAAAAGCGTAAAATCTACATAAACACCTATAAAGTATCATGATCTGCAATATTGCGTACGCTGAGCAGAAGAA
>CM063506.1:165030725-165043225 GCA_032207245.1 Pardosa pseudoannulata | reverse complement strand
CTTGCTTCGTATAGTAATTGATATTACTAAGCCGATAAAATCTGTTAACCATTTTATTTTGGTTAGATTTCATTTGGAACACTACTATCTACAGTTTTGTTTACAGGAGTTAATAAGACCGGAATCAAATTGTTAAAAGCATATTCCGAACGGCTAAAAATATCCATGCCATCTGAAAGATTCGAACCCGCGAACTCCGGCAGCGAAAACCAGCACACTACAATTCAGCTATCATTGGGCCATTTTATTATGGGGTTAGTTTGGTTGGGAGAACTACGGTCTACTGTTTTGCTACACAGCGATTAATGAGACCGGGGTCTATTCCATTAAGACGATTCCGAAATTCTATAAACATTCATAAATAACCATTTTTGAAAGGAAAATTCTGCTAGCCATTCTAAGTGGGATAGAAATCACCAATGTTTGAAGAAGATATAAGTTTGAGCTATATAAAATCTATAGAAAGTCAGATATTATAAAGTTCATAAAAATGAATCAGATGGACAGGGACGGTTTATATATTTAGAATGGATGATGATTACATATTAAAAAGAATCTTTTACATAAATAGTTAACAAGAAGGAAAAAGGGTAGATTCAGAGTGAGATGGATGAAGTCAGTGGAGACAGACTTCCTGTCTATCCAGGAAAGAAATTGGCGCACAAGTACCCAAAATAGAATGCGGTGGTATAGAATTTAAAGTAAGACACTGGCTCAACTTGGGCCATCTGGCCAAATACGATGATGATAAATATTCATGCCATGAAAGGATTCGAATCCCTGAACTCCTGCATCGATAAACAGCATACTACTATTCGGCCATCTATATAAGTTGCAAACATAACTCCCTAAAACAACACAACCAAAGTGACTCTTCGTATATAAACAGTGACTAAATAGAAGACACACCCCGTAGGATTTTCCTGCCCCCCTTAGAGAGACCAATTATTACCTAAAAGTACATTGCAATCATGAACCTATTTTACTGGCCTCATCTAACGTTAATGGAAGCGAGAGATTTCGGACTAGCTTGAGTCTCGAACTGACAATCTTCTGGAAATGAAATCTATGTTTTTATTTTAATTCCATTCATTCAGTTGCACGACTCTGAGAGAGGTCTTTCCTTTTCTTTCTGTGACAGGAAATAGGGGTTTTAAAGCCAACATAATGTATTCACAATATTCATTTCCAGTTGTTTTTTTCTGCAGTAACGTGTTAAAAGTGTAATAAAAATTTTAAGTGTGCATAACATGCCGTTTTCTGTTTTCACTCCTAAACAAGTGCTTAAAAGCTAGAAGAATTACCTACTACTTAACGGTAGTTTATACCTGACTTATTATACCATTTGTTTACGAAATTTGTTGACATACAAGGTATGTAAATTTTTAAATGAAAAAAAAAAGGATATCTCAAAATTCCGTTCTACATATTTTTTCTTAGATATTCGTAAAATTAGCTTAAATTCGTCTGGTAAAAGTTGGAGTGTAAACTAAACAGGCTCCAGTATTTACCAGGTAAATCTAAACCGATTAAAAACTTTCAGGGTAAATTGACCCTTTCATGCAGTTGCCCATGTTTCACAAGGACCAAGGTTAGTGGCAAATTTGCTCATGCCCGTGTCTCATATGGACCATCTTGTATCTCGCGTTATTTTCACACATTGTTGACCGGTCACGAGTTAACTCGTGATTCATTTTTTTTTTTTCGCATCGCTGTTGTTTTCTCTGTTAAAGACCATACAGTGAAAGTGTTGGTCAGTATAACACAAGCTGTGTCTCTGGCTTCTAGGACCCGCCAAATCTTTTGTTGTAAAAATATTTAATAATTAAAAAAATTAAAAAAAAACGATGACGGAATGTAATGAAGAATCTTTCAATGAATTATACGCAGATGCTTAATCTGATTGTCCATGCGATTGTCCTTTACTTCCACATTACGAAATAATATCCGGTGACATGAGATAAATTTTCAGTAAAATTGTCGGTCAACAATGTGTTAATTTTTATG
Source organism: Pardosa pseudoannulata (assembly GCA_032207245.1). NCBI lineage: Eukaryota > Metazoa > Arthropoda > Arachnida > Araneae > Lycosidae > Pardosa > Pardosa pseudoannulata. The sequence goes on along the minus strand of CM063506.1, from coordinate 165,041,218 downwards.
TCTGAGATCTGTTCTAGTAAAAATAGATAGGCTAGATTATAGTTAAGCTAATGTACCATAGATGGCACCACTATGCAGCATTTTTCTTCTACAAACTACACAGTTTCTCCAATTGCATTTAGATGATTAGCTATAAATGTGTTAGGAATTGTGTGTTATAACGCACTTGTTTATAATGGAAAAGGTAACATATTCATTTTTATTGAGTTAAATATAAAAGTAAATAGTAAATTAATTTTTACTAAATATATTGATTGTACTAAGTAATTTTATTTTTATAATTTTAAATTCAAACTATACATGTAATGAAATCATTTACTAATAAAAATAGATAGGCTAGATTATAGTTAAATTTATTTACCATAGATGGCACCACTATGCAGCATTTTTGTTGTATAAACCATGTTGTGCATTTTTATGATTAGCTATAGGTTTGTTAGAAATTCTTTGTTATAAATCAGTTTCTTGGTGTGGATATGGTAACATGTCCATTTTTATTGCATTAAATCCCCTATATAATAATAGCATAATTTATCGGACCATCTGTCCTCGAATTTATGAAGCGGTCGGACATGGAATGCATAGAGACATCCATATTAGATTCTTGATTAGGGTTAGCAAAATTCAAAGCGAGTAAAGTTTATCTTAAACTATTGATTCGATTCTAAAATAAATTGGTATAAATATGCTTCAGATCAGAGAGGGAAAAACTGTCATCTTTAAAACGTTCCAAATCTACCTTTTCCCCCCCTTTTCGGGGGTTTCATGCCATTATATCAAGCCTTATTATCCCTGATTAAGATAAGGCGATTAAATTTATCACATAACAAATAGGTAAAAATAACATTTTCTAACGTTATGACGTCATTCCTTTAACCATCTCATTTAATCATTTCTTATTTTAAATTATTTAAACATCGTCTGCGTTATTTTCATACGTTTTATCACTGACCTTAGATATGACGTAAATAATTTTCTTTTTGGCTTTAATAATAGATTAGGCGCATATGTGTAAATTTTAAATTAAATCATCGATTATTTATTGTTTCAATGAAATTTTTATCATTGATATTAACAACAAATTCTTTTCATAAAAGTCTAGGAGTCTATTTCTCGGATTAATAAATATCTAGCGTTTATGTTATATACCTTTAAAAATTAAGAAGTTCGTTCGTGTGTTTGTTTTTATGCATAACCACACGGTTTTCAATCGATTCGCTAAATTTTAGATATCATTCCTATATACCACCAAATAATCACTGTCAATTTTAAACCTCTGCTGTCCATCCCATCATGTAATATGACAAGATAAATTAAAACTGACAACTAACATGTGGTCAGTAAAGATAAATAAATTGAGAGTGTACCAGATAATTCTCAGCTAAAAAACAAACCAATTTTTTACCTGTTTCACAGGGTACTTTAAAATCCTGGAAAATTAAAAATTTTACAGAAGCCATCATATGACGGGCTATATGCTAATATATAAATAAACAGTTAACCATAAACTAATCTAAGGGTTTAGATATACTAAGTAATTTGAATTTAATATTTTTTATTTCAAAATAAATTTATTAATTCATTTACACTTTGTTTATATAACAATTTCTTTTATAACTTTTAACCCTCCCCCCCTGCTCCTTTGTCACCACTAGAACTTAAATTAAAAAAAGTTAACTTACACTATACCTATAAATGCATTATATATCGAAAATCTTAGTTTTTTTTACCAGTTCTACCATAAAAAAATAAATAAATAAAGTCATATTTTATGGAATTAAAAGACACTCTGTAGTTATAAATGTATTTTACCATGGGGCAATAAAATTATGTATAGCATGAGGATATGTTTTAAGAATTTTTTTGTATGCATGCAAATTTCTGTATGTACTTTATGTGTCTGTGTGCATGCAATTGAATTTTCTTTCTGAGATTGAATGTTGATTGTACTTTCAAATAAGTCTTTATATTCTGCCTTAAAAATAATTCTGGTTACGTCACTTCTTAATTTGGTATATAAATGAATAATCTGATAAAAAATTCCTGAATCACCTTCTATCTTTTTTACCAGTTGCATTTACTTCGTATTAACTAACACTTCGCTTGCGGGCAACGTATTTTTAGGTTTTTTGCAGTCTGTCACTGGACCGCGGGTCAATTAAAAATACGTATTTAGTAGATTTGTGGTGGATACCCACTAACCACCACAAATATACTGAATATGTATGATTATATTATGAGGGGCATTATATGTGTGTTGTTTGAGTTGCTATGCAACGCTTTACATTTTTTCTTTCCACAAGTTACGATTGTCGAGTGACTAGGTCTTTTTTTTTTGTTATTTCGCCTGCGATCAAATTCCTAGCTCCAGAACATACAAGTCGTGTTTTTTCAAATGTAAGCTTGGTTTTTTAATGTTGAATACAAAATGAAAAAAATGAGCCGTCGTGACAAAGATAGTGTTGAAGAAATAGGCGCTGACAGATATTATCGGACTTTTATTTTACAAATCTTTTATTTTTGTGATTTAGGAAAAATATTGTTTCTTTTTGTTAAATCATTATACAGTATATATTAAAACCTCTTTTGATTAAAATTTTGATTAATAACTTCATAATCATTTTTGTAAATGAATAGGATATAAATAAAATTCAATTCAAGATAAAAGTTAGGTATTCTAAGCTTTATATTTATAGTTAGTGTGAATTGACTCCAATGTCTAATGATTTGTGTCTTACAGAAAGTAAATTATACATGTAAATTACTTATTTGTTTAAATTGATTTTTTTACAATAACTTTTAGGAAATTTTGTATGCGAATGATGCTATTATGTTTAAAGAGCTATGTATGTAAAAAAATAAGCATATGGTTAAAAATATTGACATTTTTTGACCCATAATCCAGAAATAAAATGAACCTGGAAGGGGTTAAAGTGTAAAATAAAAAAAGTTTCTTTCGTAAAAGAAAAGTTGTTTTCGATTGACTGCGATTTTTCTGAATAACTAAACTTTCGCGCGATTCACGAAAAAACGCCCACTGCACGCGTAAGTTGACTGTGAAGTATACCCTCATGCCAAGTGTTAAAACAAAATCAGAAAATATTAATTGGTGTGTTAGCTAACCAATCACGATTTTTACTACAGATTATTATTTTCTAATTATATCTATATCTGATATATTCGTAAAGAATCCGATTAAAAATTCCGCAACTTTTATGACGTCATTTCACCAGTTTCAAACTTTGCTCTGGGGATGTAAATATTGACTTTACGCGGGATTCGAAATGTGTGACAATGGAATACAATTGTGTGTGAGAAGGAATCGACCCCCCCCCCACACTCTTTTCGAAGCCCATTAAGGAAGGCAGTCTCCAAAATCTAATTAACTTTAACGGACCGATAATTAAATTTTTAAAGCATTGTTAAAATGGCACGGTGTAATTTGAGTGGTATGAAATTTTAATGGAGTCATTCAAACACGCTAAGTACTTCGAGAAAAGCATATAGCGATACCATTTTGTCGTCTTATTTAATTTTTCTTTCTTCTTCAGATCAAACCTAGTAAATGCGCAGACTTTTCAGGGCCGCATTACAAAGTAAGTTTAGTCCAGTGGCCCGCATTGTATATTTATATATGCAAATTTATTGAAGAAGAAATTTCAAAAGAATACATCAATATGTTGTTAATCTATATATATAATAAGAAAAACTAAAAAATTATTATTATTATTATTATTTATATATATTAACAATAAAAAAGTGAAGTAGGGAATGCTGCTAACGATTAAATATTGATTTAAATTTAAATTTAAGTTTGGAGAGCCGCAGTCTGCAAAGCCATCGGTTTTTATAAACATACGGTTTCAAGTTCCAAGCTCGAGTCGGCAAAGTTCCACCGAGTTTATCAATGGTGACTGGGCACAACAACGAAAAATTGCTAAAAAAATTATGTCAAAGGGATAAAAACTGTAATTCAACTTCTCTTGCAAGCTAAGTACAGCATTATCAAGGAAAAAATGCATTCATTGACTTTTCCTTAATGTTTATGTATAAAAATGTTTCAAGCTTTCTAAAGAAGATTATGAACAAAAATAATTACAAAAGAATAAAATGACATAAAAAGAGTAAAATCTGAAATCCAGTATTCCTTGTATCCTTAATTATAGCAATATGAAGGATTTTTCCTTAATGTTTATATATAAAAATGTTTCAAGCTTTCCATAAAAGATTATGAAAAAAAAAATTACGAAACAGTAAAATGACGTAAAAAGAGTAAAATCTGAGATTCAGTATTCCTTGTATCCTTAAATATAGCAGTAGGAAGGATTTTTCTTTAATGTTTATATATAAAAATGTTTCAAGCTTTCCAAAGAAGATTATGAACAAAAAAATTACAAAAGAGTGAAATGTCGTAAAAAAAGTAAAAACTGGGATTCGATATTCCTTCTATCCTTAAATACATCAATATGAAGGAAATAAATGCGTTTAATATTTTTCATTAATGTGTTAATATAAAATTATTTGAAGCTTTCCACAGAAATTTATCATAAAAAATACAAAAGAGTAAAATGCGTAAAAAGTGTAAACACTAAAATTCAATATTCCTTGTACATTAATATCGAACATCATAGTACAGCAATATGAAGAAAATGAGTGCATTTAATGTTTTTCACTTATTTTTTTAATAAAAAGTTTCAAGCTTTCCAAAGAAAAGATGAAGTAAAAAATTACTAAAGAGTAAAATGACGTAAGAAGAGCAAAAACTGAGATTCAATATCATTTGGACTCTAAGTGCAGCAATATGAAGAAAATCAGTGCATTTTTAATATTTTTCAGTAATGCTTTAGTAGAAAAATGCTCCAAGATTACCAATAAGATTATTATAAAAACACAAAAATTAAAATGACGTAAGAAGAGTAAAAACTGAAATTCAACACCACCTCTATACAAAGCACAAGAATATAAAAGTAATAAGCGCACTTAATGTTCTTCATTAATTTTTTAATGCATTAAAATTTTGAAGCTTTCCAAAGAAGATTATGAAAGAAGACAGTTAGAATAGAGTACAACAAAAATTATAATATAAGTTTATAAAACAAGATTAAAATGATATAAGGAGAGAAAAAATTTAAATTGAACATCCCTTGTGCAGTTAACTGCAATTTAAGAGAAATAAGTTCATTTAATGTTCCCTCGCTAATATTTTAATGTAAAAAAGCTTCCAGCTTTCCAAAGAAAATTACGAATTAAAAAAGCTACTAAAAAGTAAAACGACGCAAGAAAAGTAAAAACTGAGACTCAATATCCCTTGTACTCTAATTAGATCAATATGAAGGAAATAAATGCTTTTTATATTTTTCCTTAATATTTTAATATAAAATTATTTGAAGCTTTCCATAGACATTTATAAAAAAAATTACAAAAGAGTACAATGGCGTAAGAAGAGATTCAACTCAACACTGAGATTCAGTAGTCCTTGTACAATTAAGTACAGCAATAGGGAGGAAATGATGCATCAGGGAACAATAGAAAAGTGAAAGTACTAAAGTACTAGTTAATATTTAATATAAAAAAAGTTTGAAGCTTTCCAAAGAAAAGCATAAACTAAAAATATTACTAAAGAATAAAATGACGTAAGAATAGTAAAAACCGAGATTCAATATCCCTTGTATTCTAAATAACTAAATATGGAAGAAATGAATGGGTTTAATATTTTTCCTTAATGTGTTAATATAAAATTATTTGAAGCTTTCCCAGAAATTTATCAAAAAAAAATTACAAAAGAGTACAATGGCTTAAGAAGAGTCAACACTGGGATTCAATAGTCCTTGTACACTTAAGTACAGCAATAGGGAGGAAAGGAATGCATTAGGACACAATAGAAAAGTGAAAGTACTAAAGCATTAGTTAGTTTATAATATAAAACAGTTTGAAGCTTTCCAAAGAAAAGCATGAACTAATAAAAATAGTAAAAAGAGTAAAATGACGTAAGAAGAGTAAAAACTGAGATTCAATATTCCTTGTATCCTAAATACAGCAATATGAAAGAAATGAGTGCATTTGATGTCTTTTCACTAATGCTTTAGTATAAAAATGTTAAGATTTCCAATTCGATTAATCTAAAAGATACAAAAATTAAAATGACGTCAGAAGAGTAAAAACAGATTCAATAACACTTGTACCCTTCAATACAGCAATATGAAGGAAATAAGAGCAATACTTTTTCATTGATATTTTAATATAAACATGTTTGACGCTTTTCAACGTAGATTATCAACATAAAACTAAACATAAAATACGAAAAGTAACATGACGTATTACCGCAGTTTTCGTCTTTTTCGTCGGATAAACGAATGACTTTATCGTTACAATAGTTACGAACGAGTTAGGAGTGATAAAACGTTCTATAAATGTAGGGTATTAACGAGAAACGTATAAAGCGGTGCTTTAGCGTACAATTGCGCTCACTTGCCAGGCATTTTTAATGAAAGCTCCTCCCGTTCATTAAGTACAAAATGCATTACCACGATTTACGCTAATAGAATTGTCATGGACGCCGAAATGCGACGGAATGCGTGCTGGCAACTCCCTTCCGGCGTAGAGCGGATTAAGGGAACAAATGTCGCCAAATCGCATCGCACTTTTACCTCTCTCTTTGTTTTCCTTAATGAATGATCGCCAAGCGCAGTTCTATTCGACCTAAGTGAATTATCTCCGAACGTAATTGGATTATAATTTGCACCATCGCGAATCGGGGGCCTCCCCACAATGGTGTGGGTCTCGCACAATGACGGAGGGAACTGGATACAATGGGTTTGGGAAAAGAGAGGGGGTGAGAGACAATCGACGGGTGAATTGAAGTACGCGCTTTTCGGCGTTGTCCTAATTGAATCGGGGGCTGTCGGGAAATGAATTCTATTTTTGCGCCCCATCTGGTAAACGGGAGCAAAACGTCGAAGCTCGTAGCAGGTGTCAACCAGAATTTCGATGGTGATTGATAGGAACATCACAGGTTGCATTGACATAATTCTCCAACACATGAATAATTTTTAACATAAACCTCTATTTCTAAATTTAATCTTTTGATGACGGTTAATGGACTTAGTATTCAGAACTATTCAGAACTGCTATTGGTTAGTAACCTTCCTTTCATGCATGTTTGTGCTAATTGTCGTTTTCTGATATGTTGCACTATTTATAAAACCAACCTTTTTGGCAACGTATGACGACATTGGTATAAAAATCTATTAGAATTCACTAACTAGAAACCTTCTTTGCATGATGTTTGTGTTAGTGACCCGTCTCTGTTAAGTTGATGTACTTCTACTGATAATGTTTTTGACGAATTATAAAAGCCTTAGCATTCAGTACTATTAGAATTCATTGGTTAGAAACCCTACTTGAATATATGTTTTTATTAGTGACTGGTTTCTAAATTTCATATTTTTGACAAAGCATGAGATAATTTGCATTCAGTACTATTAGAATATATTGGTTAACACTAGATGTACGGACCGAGCCAATTTGACTCATTAAAAATTTGATCACTACATATACAAACTTTAATATCACTTTCCAAAAACATACGTTGGTTTTTAGTTAAGTAATAAAATATATGTAAACTTTCATTTCTCTTTCCCTCATACCCCTTCATTTCGCATTATCAAATGGAGTATACCTATCTTCACGGTTGTGAGCAAATTTAACTCATCTAATGTATAGGAAAATAAATAAATATAGTAATACATATAGTATAAAGTAAATATAAAGTATAAAGTATATAAATTATGGTATAAAGTTAAAAATATAGAGAAGAAGTTGAGAACACTTCCGTTCCAATGACAGAAATTCGTGCTACTGACACACGGAAGAATTGTCAAGTTCAACAATCATGCAAAAGAAACCATTGTGCTAAATGTAATTGAAATGTTTGCTGAAAATAGGTTTCAAAAACAGATTTTATAAGTAAAAATTTTTTTCCATGAATTTTTTGATAATAAACATTTTATTTAAATTAATTTGGAACTATTTTCTTTGCAAAAAACTTAAAAATAAAATTGGCTCACTTCAGTAAAAATAGATATATGATCAACATCCGTAAATCTAGTGTTAAAAACTTTCTTACAAATATGTCTGTGTTAGTGACCTTTTTTTATATGTATGATGCTCTATTTCTAAATTTAATCTTTCGTTGATAGCTTACGGTCTTGGTACTCAGAACTGTTAGAATTCATTGATTAGAAACATTCTTTGCATAATGTTTATGTTAGTGATCAGTTTCTGATTTGTTGCTCTACTTCTAAATATAATCTTTTTGACGACGGGTGACAGAATTTACATTCAGTACTATTAGAATTCTTTGGTTAAAAACCCTTTCTTAAATGTATGTTTTCATTAGTGACCGGTTTCTGGTATTTTGCTCTGTTCCTGAATTTAATGTGTTTTCTAGACAGAAGACTGATTTTACATTTAGTACTATTAGAATTCATTGGCTAGAAACCGTACTCGCATGTATATTTGTGTTAGCTTCTCATATGTTACTCTTATTTCTAAATTGAATCTTTTTGATAACTGATGAGCTATATTTCTAAATTTAATTTTTTAGACAACTGAAAATTTGCATTCAGTAGCATTAGAATCTATTAGTAAGAAACCATTTTCGTATGTATGTATTGCTATTGACGGTTTGCTTATATGCTGTATACTAAAATATATCCTGTTCTTATACAGACAACTAATCCTCTAATTTTAAGCATTTTAAAGCTCTAATTTTTCTGAAAAGCTGAACACACAAGTAACAGTTTTATTATGTCATAATGTTGGAAGGATCAACAAAAGAATAAAAAAGGAATGACAACGCAGCATACGCTTAGCAATGACCAAGGACTATTGAGAAAATGTTGATACTCAAGCAAAATAGACACAAAAATAGAGCGACTTCATGCAACGTCATGAACGGCTTTAATGCCCTTCCCATTCATTTTAATACTTATGATAGCCAATTGTCAAATAATTAGCTGCCCTTCCATTTGAAATTAAAGACAAAATCGTCATAAGTTGAGATGTGCACTGCTGCGTGAAATCGCCCTATATATAAAAGAGAGAAAACTTATTGTTGATGACAAATTGTTTTGTACAAATTAAACATTTGAAAGTTAAACATCATTAAAGATCCGATTATTATATTATGAAAATTCTGGTCAAGTCTGTTAGTTTGTCAAGTCTACGCAATGTCCGTTCTTTATTAAGCTACTTCTGCAAGGCTAGTATTATGAAACCTAGGAAGATGGCGCCCAGGGGCAATCAAAAAAAGAATGCAATCAAATTCAGCTAGGGGTTATTTTTATGTCCTTACTGTCCTTCTCGTCGTGTTATTACGGACACACACATCAGTCAGAAAGGCGATAAGTGTGTTTTATATTGACCCAGACTTTTAGACAATACAGCATCAAAATTTGAAGACCAATCACCATAACTGTTACCAAGCTGACCTACGAGAGTCCCGTCATAGTACAATTTTCTCTCCAACCCTAAGGAACTACTCACAGAGGTAATCTAGGACTAATCAAAAAAGAACTAAACCCAGAAGGGACGGATGCAGGTTATTTTGGGAGCACTGCTACTTTTTTGCGATAAGATCCAATGAGACTCCTTTTACCTACTACGCCCGAACGGTTACGAACATCCCTGCCCCAGTGGACCATGAACTCCGGTTCCGAAGGTCAGTGCCCTAAACATTCGGCCATCGTTCGGCGTAGTTACTCTCTTGAAATATATACTTTCAACTACAATGTTTCTTAATTTACGCTCTAAGTATAAACCTTACACTTAAGTCATTTTGTGGAGAACTAGTAAAATTAAAAACAGTGTGAAAAGAATTTTTACACATGCTTTTCTTTTCTTTTATAAAATTATATACATTGCGTGACAAAAGAAGTCTTAAACATAGTACTATAATCAGTAATTTATAAAGTAACGTTTTAAAGTAGTGAATTTAATCTTCTAGCTTTAATACCAGCTACTGAAACCATTCTATGTATTTATAGTCATGCCTATAAACTTCGAAAGTAATGTTTATTTTGTCATCAGAAACTAAAGACCTTATCACAAGACAACATATCTGTGTTAGTTTATAATTCTTTTTACTGACGAAAAATGTGCAGATTTCTTATGTAGGAAGCCCGTACACACATAAAGAAGGCGAGGCCAACCTGACCTGTCCAGCAAGGATCGAACACTATTGGAACGCTTAGCTTATTTTGAGTATTTCACTAATAACAACAACGGCATTCACTGTTGGAAATTTTTGTTACATGTTTATAGAGTAATTCCTAATAATATCAAAATATTAACAAAATTTTATGACACTTTATCTCACTCTTTAGTGTTTCCAGTACATTTAACAGAAATGAATGTTAATAAAGTAATTACAGACATATCAAATTCTAAGTCACGGACTAACTCCAGTAGCAAAACTCCCAAAGACCCACGAA
>CM063506.1:164988225-165025725 GCA_032207245.1 Pardosa pseudoannulata | reverse complement strand
TATTCTATTGAACTGATTTGTAATTAAAAGATCTTTGAGAAGCGACAATTAAATATCCAAACAGATTTGTAATAAAGGTTAAATTGTATCATATGAAGTATAATTTTCATACCAAACTGATAGCCTCTCTTAAACGCTATTGCTAGTAATTGAAATGAAATTACAGTAAAAATTAAGTTAATCAGATATTTATACACTGACAGATAATGGTTTGGTTTTATATTGGAGCACTACGGTCTACTATTTTTCAACATGAGGGCTAAGGAGACCAGGGCCTACTCCTTATCGTCGATTCCGAAAGAGGACAAGAATCCATGCGACAGTGGAATTAGAACCCACGAACTTCGGTACTGAAGACCAGCGCCCTAAACATTTAGCAATCGTTTGGCAAACTGACAGATAAAAATCCCAAAAATGTAGATTATGGGTACACTTTGTTTCTTTTATGGTAAGATATCAATTTAAAAAAATTCAAATATAGGATACATACATTAGTATTTTCTCCCGGATTTACAGGGATAAGACATAAAAATATAATAGTAAGGTTCTAAGTATTGCCCTGAATTATGAATCTACTAGGAATTGGTATTGGTGGTATGTGACCATAGTGATAGGGGGTGGGAAAATAGTGTCTTGTACGCAGACGACTAATAATCTAGAATCAGCCATGAATGTATGTGTGTGTATAAATGTGTGTGTTTGTGACAATTTTTCCTTTTATTCGTGGTTTCCATTCACCTCATTAACAATGCGGCTAATGAGCTTTTGTGACGTCACAAAAAAAATCCGAAGAATTTTTGGACGTTATCGTTTTGCATTGTGACGTCACGCGTAACCCGTGATGAATGGCGCCCCTTTTAATGACCCCATAATGAGAGAGGATGCCTGGATTAATGGAGGCCCGATGTTAATTACAGCAAAGGCAGATTCAAAAATCTCTTTTGTTCGTCGAGGCTTTTGTGAGAATTTCCTTATACCAACAATTCTCTCTGCTTTCTCTTTTATTTACTTATTTATTTTTCCTTTCGTGAACTTTCTCGGTGCATGCGTACGTGTGTGTGTATTAAGTATACTTTGTGTGCGATTTTAATTCTTTTTAAGAAAAAGAAAGCTGAAGTTTAATGAAGAAAGCTATCGTAAGGGTTTGTAAATGGTTCGATTTTGTTCAATTATGTAGATGTGGTTTTGAAGGCTCTCGCAGAAAAAAGTTACTAGAAATAATGTGTTTTTTCTGAAACTAATATGCCTTTAAGGATTAAAGGTTATTTTGGGAAACCATTTGACAAATAAAATAAGTACTGTGATCAGAGTCACAAGTGGATATCTATCTATCTATATCTATCTCTACCTCCATCTCTACCTCCATCTCTACCTCCATCTCTACCATCTCTACCTCTATCTCTATCTATCTATGTCTATCTCTATCTATCTATGTCTATCTCTATCTATCTATGTCTATCTCTATCTATCTCTATCTCTCTCTATCTCTATATCTATCTCTCTATCTCTATCTCTCTCTATATATATCTCTCTCTATCTCTCTCTATCTCTATCTCTATCTCTATCTATATCTATCTCTATCTATCTCTATCTATCTCTATCTATCTCTATCTATCTATAACTATATCTATAAGGAAACTATAAAACCTAAACTGCAGACGAATCACGATATCTTCTACAAAATCCTCACGTATATCCTTGTAAGGAAAACATCCTGATAGTTGGTACTTCAAATTGGACAACGTAAATTTATGGCCAAATGACCCCATACTTTGCTTCACTGTCCAAGCCCCCAAAAAATACAATTTTGGCGAATGACAAAGATGTTAGGAAAGAGAAGCTTACTGTCTGGACATGCGGGCTTTTATTTCTCTTGATTAATTGATGAAGTGGTTGTTTACATCAAGAGAAAGGAATTTTGCAAAATTTATGTGTCGAGGATTCAGATGATACAGTTGTGTTCAAAATACCGTCTTCGCTTCTTGGGATGTTCAGTCCTCTGCTCTCAAGGTGGCTGAATGGTTAGGATGCTGATCACTGGTACCGAAGTTCGTAGTACCAAATAAAATCCCACTCGAGAATGGTTGTTCGTAGCAGCTCGAAATCGGCTTTGAACTGTAGATCCAGGTCTCATTAAACCTCGTGTTGCAAAAAAATAGACCATAGTGCTCCAAATAAAACAAAACAAAGCGAAACCACGGCTCTCAGACTGTTCCCATTGTCTTGCCATTTCTTCCTTCCCCCTTCCTTGTAAAAATTCGGGAGATTTACGAAAAAGTCAAAGAATCAAGTTCCTCTCTCTACCTCTCTCAATGAAGTTTATTTCTGTATAGGCTATTAATGTACATAGTAACTTACAATAAAGTCTAGCAATTTAAGCATCATTGGTTTATATGTGTCTAAACCCCATCAAAAACAAAGATATATTCCGTAATAAATATTAAAATTATTATCCGTAATAAATATTGGTCATTAAATAATATTCCGAAATAGCAGACATTGTGTTGCAAAAAAAGTAGACTGTAGCGCTTCAAATCAATCAGATCTAGAAGACTGAGTTTTTTTTCCTGTCCTAACCTCAGCTAACCACTGGGGTCCACGTCCACACGGAACTGGTCAGACAGATGAAAGTTTTACTTGTATATTTAATAATTTCTTAAGGTTTCACTGTTCTCTAGAATATATATGTAATAAGACGGACTTCACGATGGTTGGTTGCAGTCATGGGCCATAAAAATGACACCTTTTCGGCTGATGTCCTTTATTAAGATAACGTTGGAGGACAGATTCCTACTTCTTCATAAAGACAGGACAAAACTGAGAGGTTATTTAACATGAAGTTATATGTAAAAGACCCTTAACAACTGGGTCAACGTCTCAGTCAAAATCTATGGAAAAATCTGCCTCCGACAGCGTGCATCTCTTTTTTGTTTGGAAATTTCCTGAATTGTCCGCTAGGGCAATGTAGAGTTATAATTAGTCAGACCCCCTTCTCTGAGGGCGTAAACTGTAGCCCCAGTGATCCATTTGGGTTAGGGATTAAAAAGGGTAATACCAAAGGACACGGGATTTTTTAGCAATATACTTAAGTTTTGAAAAACCCCGAGAATTTATATAACAAGCACTAGTGGGTTAATTATTCATGATATTGCAGTATAACACGTCATACGTTTAAAAATTTAAGACGCTTATAATCTCATTGCGTATATTTATCTTAATAAAAACAAAAGCAGTTACACAGTTTGATTAATGAGTATTTAATTAATGTTAACAAATTTCTCAAAAATTTCATTCACGCTGTCTCGGAAAATGAATTTATAATTTTTAACCATGTGTAATCATAAGCAAGTTTCTACCATCCAGAAAACTGTAAACAAAGAAAACAACAGATACTTTTCTAAACTCTGAGAGCAACACTCCAAATGTGCATGAAAAACATGCAATTTTTTGTAATATTTCGAACCCTACAAAGATTCTCGATTCCATACTGTGATTCTCTTTTACCTCCCCCAGACTAAATGCAAAGCTACCCCTGTGAAATGACACACTCATTTTTTACAAGTAAGTGTCAAGAAGAATATGCTGTCGAGGTTATTTTTTTTATTCCAATCTTATCGTCTGAAGCGGAATAATCCGTCACGTGATCCATCGTCGTTCGAACTCTATTTTTTCCAAACCATTGACAGATATGGGTTAATGAAATTGTCCCAACTCCTCATGTTAGACTTAGATTTACTGATGTCTGTTATTCCTCTATCTAATATATATATATATATATATATATATATATATATATATATATTATATATATATATATATATATATATATATATATATATATATATATATATATATATATATATATATATATATATATATATATATATATAAATATATATATATATATAATATATATATATATATATATATATATATATATATATATATATATATATATATATATATATATATATATATATATATATATATATATATATATATATATATATATATAAATTCTAGGCGTCTAGTTCATGGACTAACAAATATATAGCGTTTAAGTTATATATCTTTGAAAATTAATAAGTTTGTTCGTTTGTGTGTTTGTTTTTTCTTTATAACCACAGGGTTTTAGTAAATTCATTGAATATAATTCTAAATTACATTCATAGTATCGAGAGACTTTAGAGGAGTATGAAGATAAATAAATTAGTGAGGATGTACCAGATAATTCTCAGCCCAAACTCAAACCATTTTATACCTGTCTCATAGAGTACTTCAAAATGTTGGAAAATTAAAAGTTTTACTGATACGCTAGTATAACAGAATAGGATAAAGTATTTAAAATACGTATGTTTTCTTAAAGAGTAAAGCTTTTTTGGAATAATGTATCACACATTTCAAACAAATGCAATAGATTTAAAGCATTAAATTTCAAAATCTTTGTACATAATTTAATGGAAATGATAAGATTTCTGGAAACATATCTTTATATTAATATTACCACTTCAAAATATCTATATTTAGAATTAAATAAAAAGTAAGAGATGTATATCAGTTGTATCAAATTTTTTTCGTATCATAAACAATTTAAATTCTGCTGTTATAAAGGGTTATAAAGAGGTAGTGATTGGATTTTTTTAAAGTTTGTCTTTGTACGTACTGGAAATATATTTATAAAACATGAAACATATTGCAGCCATAATTTTCGTAATTAATCTGTAAACAATTGTGTTTATAATCAGTAGCTTGAAATTTCTCTCTTCCACATACATAACATTTATATTTATAGAGACATAGATAAATAAATAAATAAATATAATTCCTTGTGAATTTAATTTTTCTTGTTTATATTATGTACTTAATTAGTGTAACCATTCTCAGCCCATTAAAATATTACTGTTTTCCGGATGATAGAAACTTGCTTATGGTCACACATCGTTAAAAATGATAATTTCATCTTCAGAGTACAGCGTTAATGAAATTTTCGAGAGGTTTATTAACATTCATTAAATACTCATCAAGTTCTGTAAGAGCCTTTATTTTTATTAAGATAAATATACAGAATTAGAGTATAAATGTATTCAAATTTTTAAACCTATAACGTGTTATATTACAAAATTGTAAATAATGAACACACATGTGGTTTCTTTATATATGTATGTACACACACACACATATATATATATATATATATATATATATATATATATATATATATATATATATATATATATATATATATATATATATGTGTGTGTGTGTGTGTGTGTGTCAGGTCAAAACAAAAGGGTAGTTGGAAATTACATGAGTTAAAAACGATTTTAGAAAGGGAACTCTTTTATAATAATAAAATAAATGAAAAAGACCCACGCTTGCTTAATCTTTTAGGATAATCTGGTCAGGCGGAAGCATTTTTGAGCTATTTGATGAGCTTGCAAACAGGTAAGTTTCAATCAGCGCGTGGACATGGAGCTGTCAACAACACTCTACGCTTGTCTTCCAGGGAAAAGTGAAAATGGAGCAAGTTTTACTTTAACGATGGTTTAATAAACTTATTATTATCAAGAAGACTGTTGTCCATTCGCCTTAATTCTGCACCACGACATGTCATATATATATATATATATATATATATATATATATATATATATATATATATATATATATATGTGTGTGTGTGTGTATGCATATATATATGCGTATAAAATATATGGAATCTTTAAGCCCTTTCCCAGTCGAACAATTCTTTCAGATTATTTCAAACAATACAATTTTTCTCTCATCAGGCTAATTTATCCAGGACCTACTAGTAAAAGCTTATTTTGAATAGTTACGTGCATCAATACCAGCAATATTATTTGAATCAACAAACTTCAGTTAAAGAAGGCAGCACCCTAGATATTCGGTCAAATAGCTTGCAGCGAAACACTATGCAAATGTCAAAAATAAGAGTCTTGAACACCCTTAACTACTACCGAAAAATGCTAATGGAAATATATTTTTTAAATGTTATTAAATTCATTAAAGAATTTTTGAATTTAATTTTTAAAATGCATAAACACTTTTAGGAAAATTCTAAATCTATAAAAAAAATAATGCCTAAAATTAAATAAAATATTACACGTTGTTATTATTTACATTATATTTTTATTATAACTAAAATTGAATAGTAAAAAACGACATTAAAGCAACCTTTGTTGTCATTCACTTAAAAGCATAAAAATGCCATAAACTGATTATAAACTAATGGAATGACAATGACAACGCAGATCCTGTCTTCGACTAATCCGATGACTGGATAAGATAATCAGATTAGAGGATGAGATATCTAAATTATCTCATAAAATATTTCTCGCGCAATTAGTTATCTCATTTTGTAGGGTATAATAACGCAGCTGACAGCCATAAATCGTAATAGAGAACTACAAATTGCAGTTATGTGTTAATCGATGATAACACATGAAATCAAATTGATAATTTTTGATAAAAATAATTTTTTGATATACAGAATTCAAAACATCTGAGGGTAAAATAAATCAGTTACAATTTTTTGGTTATTGAATCTGGGCATTTTTTATTGAGAAAAGCAATCTTAATTTAATCCGTTACTTTTTAATGAGTACAGGTTGAGTGCCATAGGGTGTTTAAGTTTGGTATAAGTTTGGTGTTTAAGTTTGGTTTAAGTTTTGGTTAATTACGGTCTAGTGTTCTGCTACACGATGGATAAGGACACCTGGACCTATTGCTTATAATCGATTCTAAACAGCTAAGTACATCCCTGCCAGCAGATGAATTCGAAATCTTGAATTCGGGTACCGAACAGCAGCCGCCTAACCGTTTGGTCATCAGTCGCGAGTTCTTTAGGAATTAACAGTGAAGAGGTCCCTTGGTCGATTAGTGTTAATAATACAAGCAGCTCAGAAATAAAAAATATTATGATGTTCTTTTAAATTTTATAAACTTCGATAGAAATTAATAATAATGTGTTTTGTAATATGACAGTATATTTTACAAAATAAAAACTTTGATTTATAACAATTTGCTATTTTTCAATGTGTGCCTGTTGGTGTTTTACGCTGGATGATTGAAAAAATTTGCATGCAGAAGCAAAATAGAATCTAGAAAATTTTCCAAGAACTACTGAATTATTCCGTAATTAGCAAAAATTATCTTTTAGCTAAATTTGCATGATAAGCATGGATCTATCTCAGACTATCCCACAAGTCGCCAATATAGCTGCCTTTCATCCAGCTACAATGCATTTCTCCTTATATGCACATCATCACCGATTTCAAATTGTTAATAGTCCTCCTTCCCCCCCCCCTTGCTTCGATGATGTGGTTATGAACGCTGATCATATCTCGTTTGCTCAGCTCTCTGACTATAAAAAATTATAGATTTTTTTTATATAGACAAAAGATATATATATATATATATATATATATATATATATATATATATATATATATATATATACATACATATATACATACATATGTAGCGACCGTTGCCGCCACAACATCAACACCTACGGAATGTAGTCGTGTCCATTGGGAGTAGCATGCAGAGGCACCAACAGCTTCGACTTACTTCGTTTATTCCGATTTCACATGATTACAATAAAAGCACATATCGAAGAACAATTCGAACCACCAGAATAACAACGAACAGCCAGAATCACACCGAACAGCAACAAATCGAACATAAACGAATAGCCCCCCGAACCTTGGTGCTCGCCTATTTAAAAACATTTCAAACCTTCAATCGACGTCATGATGGACCTCAAGAGACAGCCAATCATGTCGCATGGAAAGTTCTCGCGAATTCTAAAAACCCATCAGAGTGCCGTGCGCAAATCCCAAAATCAGAAGCAAGCCGCCATATTTAAAGAATTGACATATAAAAAATTGAAACCAAAACCGAAATATTTTAAGCAACGAGCCCCATTATATATATATATATATATATATATATATATATATATATATATATATATATATATATATATATATATATATATATATATATATATATATATATATATGTGTGTGTGTGTGTGTGTGTGTGTGTGTGTGTCAGGATTTGAATTGTAGATTAATTTTAAAAGATTTCAAGTAGAGATTCATTACTGGGAGTGACGCGGCGTGATGAGTTAACCACATAAATACGGCTCACGCTCAATGATCTGTAGGAGAGAGCAGTGTGCATATTCCACGGACAGAGAAGCAGCTAACCCTGCCTTTGTTAAAAGTTGGGCGCCAATATGAGACGCCCTCGAAGATGATTGGTGAGTAGTGTGCTCTGAGATTTGAATAAAGCTATGAAAATGATGTCAGGACTCTAGTGTCTTTTAGTGGGAACGTGTCATATATATATATATATATATATATATATATATATATATATATATATATATATATATTATATATATATATATAGTAAGTTATTTTGTTATTTTTTGCAGTTTCAGTTGTTGGTGACTAGGGGACCAAGAAGGGGGGGTAGAAGTTATACATTTTTTTAATACAAACAAGTTGTAAATAATTTGATTAAATGTTTATTTTGAATTTCGCCCGTGTCAGACAAGGGAAAATACGTTAATGGGTTGAATACCCTGCAGACTTGATCCATTTCTACCCTTTTAATATTCGAACTTTTATCCATCTACGTTCTTTTTTGAGCAATTTTATTGTAATATGTATACCCTTTCATTATAATTATATTTTCATAGTTTTTTAATCTCTACATGGCATAAATATTTGTCTATATTGCTAACTACTTTATAATAAAACGTTAATAATTGATGCTGAACGCTTTAGTAAATGTATAACACATGATAACTTAATTATTGAATACTTTTTATTCACATGACTGAAAAGGAAACAACTGCAACTTCTACGAAATTAAAAGACGTCTTTAATCAATATATCAGAAAGACTAACATCTAATGCTAACCTTCCAATTACTAACTATTTTTTGCAGTCATCCTAGAAAATAAAGTAATTACTAAATTACGCATCAATGCTGAAAGAATGCACGACATCTTTTCTCTATAAACTCTAATGTTTCAGTTTTCATTTCTAATTTGTATGTTTTGTAAATATTTTATTACACAATTTAATCTTAAAAATTTCTTGCACAAAAAGAAACTATAATTTCATCAGTTACTCGTGTAATTATTTATTAGATTTGTAGGAAGAGATACATTTCCTTATTGATGTTTACAATATATTTAAGCTTGAATTTTTCAGTGGGTTTTGTGTTCAGTTCACTATTAATATAAAAACAAACTATTTTTTCCATTTAAGGTAACCATATTTCTAAATTAGAGACTATTTTTAGAGACTTATTCTTCTGGGTATATCAAAGAGCTAGATTAATACTGATAGGTTTTGAATCTTTATAAAATTGTGCTAGAGGGTATTTAAAGGTCTTATATCACGTAAACATGTAGGTGTTAGTTTATGATTCATTACACTAGTAAATAGTGTTCAAATTTATGTTACATCGATAGATTCTCAATCAATTTATTTAATGTTACTTGTAATAAGTCGTTTAATCAGTTGAACACTTTTGCTCTCAAGTGAGAAATTCAAATATTATTCAATGACAAGGTTTGGTTTTGGTTTTTGGAGCACTATGATCTACGTTTGTGCTCACGAGGGCTAATGAGAATGGTGTCTACTGTTTAAAGCCGATTTCGAACGGCTTCGAAGAACCATGCCAGCAGCGGGATTCGAACAAGCGAACTGCGGTACCGAAAAGCAGTGTTCTACCACTCGTCCATCGTCCGTCTATTTAATGGGAAAAGGTTTGGTATGGGTCGTCAATGGGAATAGAAATACTAAACTAAATCTGGTGCTTATACAACATATAACAGTAAAAATTGAATTTGGTCAAGGTTTTAAATTATGAGAGTGGCGTCATTGTGTTTATGGTTTTGATGGTCACGTGACAGGGCGAGAGAAGTATTCCATTAGATGACGGAATGTAGTTTGTGGCATAAGACCTACGTTTTTCGATATGGAAATAAAAGTTATTAACTACGACTACCTTATGTGATTATGATTATTACTTTATTATTGTGATAGGCGACGAACTCCTGAATTATATATATATATATATATATATATATATTGACGTGTGATAAGACTCTACGTAGTTCTAAATCTCCATGCAGTTCAATAGGTAGACAAGTCTGGAGGAAAAGTACATATGATGGAAAAGCTAAAAATCTTCTGTCGGTTGACACTGGTAAGATTAATGATTTGTACACTGATGAGACTACTGATAGTCTACTTCAGAACCTCTATCACCCTTAATAATCGTATAATTTGTGGGAAACGGTCATAAAAGTGGCTATTTTTAATTAAAAAAATTATATAAATCTATGTGTATGTATAATTTATGTATTCAGTTTTCCCTTTTGGTTTCATTTCGAGCTTAAAATAAAATAGTCTTTTTAGAAAAGCAAACATTTAAAGTTATAATAAATGAATGATGATTTCTGGAAAAGTAGAAAAAAAATTAAAAGATAAATGTTTTAAATATAGAAAGATAACTTTTTAATACACTTACGTAAAATATAAATGAATATATTTCTTGTGTGATCATTGGGTATATTTCTTGTGCAATATTTCTTGTGTGATCAATTTAAAAGCACGAGATGCAAAGTTCAACCTCATAATCTGGAGAGTAGTACTCAGTTTCCTTCCTGCATCTCTTATTGTTTAAACCGAACGAGAGCTGGATGGTAGAGCGCTGATCTTGTGCCGGAGTTATCGGGGAATCTGTTAAGAAGTAGATCCCGGTCTCATTAGCCTTTATGTAACGACATAGTAGACCGTAGCACTCCAAATCAAACCTTATTGTTTTCATCTCTTCTAGAACAAAAAAATTTGCATTCTCTTAATGGTCGGTGTTATTTGTGGGAAGTAACAAAATGCCTTTCAACCAAATGGTTAGGATTATTGTCTAAGCATGGCCAGCCTCTTTTTGCAATGATATCTCTTTTTCTAAATAAGGTAGAGTTCCAAACAGTTGGAACTAACACTTTACAAATAGTCTAGTACTGTCACTAGATGTATGGATTCATAAATGAACATGATTCCGGTCATAAGGAGCAGATTGTTTTAGTATTTTTTCATACGTTACTTTTGAACAATCCAACCCGAAAATATCACGGGCACGAGTAATAAAGAGTAAAATTTCACCTCTTCATTTTGACGGGAGCTAGAAGGAAGAGGTTAAAAGACAAGACATTCCCAGGAGAACTCCCAGAGTGCCAAGAGCAAGAAGGAGTTCTTGGTAATTTTGTTTATCTAAAATAGTATTAGATATATTTCTGAAACGATCAGACCACAAATTTACTCCAGTGAACCAGAGGCACTATGTATAGCAAGGATATTAGAGGTCTGGCTAACATGGGAATTCTAGGTGGAGTAAATCAAATGTTAATGCCCGATTTCCCGAAAGAAAATCTAGAGATTCGAGACAAAGTACCCCTCACAATGCAAACATTTGACTGCAGAAATTGAAACTGAATAATTCGCTTCGCTTCGGAAACTGTTATCCTTTAATAATAATTACCAAGTAATTATAAAAAAACACATTTTACTGAACCATTTGTAAATTAAAGACCTTCCATCACGACAAATTCATACTTTACTCAATTACAAGAGACACTTAAGGAGACTTTCAAAATTCGACAGAATTTTAACAAAATTCAAAACGGTTTTTTGTTCTGGAAAAATCAAGTTTCGTATAAGCTTAATTATTAAAAGACTTTTTCCAATAAGAAAATTATTTACTGTACTGAAACCTATTTTTTGTACACCTTTATTTTAAGCTTAAAAAATATTTCCAGTCAGACATTTTTTTCATTTGAATGAGTAATTTCAAAATATTGCAGGTGCATTGCTTTTACATAATTCTTATTCAAAATTTTGGAGATTGTCTATTAATGCGTTTGACTTAACACTGGGTATAACTCGTAGTTAATGATAATCATGAATTCAATCTGAGGTAGAAGACTGATGAAACTATAGGAAACGGGGACCTTCCAAGCAAAGAGCGATAATAGAGAAAGAATCCTCATGCGTGCACCCCAAATTTGTAAGATCGAGTGTTGCGGTTTACCGATTTGCCAGTACGCCAGCAGTTTTAGAGGAACTGGATATTACGTAATTTCCAGTGCAACCATAATTGTATTTTAATATATATTTCTGGCTTTTTTTATCCCTAAAATTGCAACCATTAGCAAAACTCTTGTTTTCTCTTATGATTCTTATAGTAACCTTGACTTCGTATATACCAAAATAATTTATTGCTTAGCTCAACAATTCTTATGCAACTCCTTTACGTATCTTAGTTTTACTTCTTAGGTGTCATGCGACTATATTATTAACATTCTAATTGGCTGGCTCACATCGCTATATATATGCATATACACGCTTTGGCGAGGAGAAGATTCATATACTAGTTGTCAGAATAATCTTAAATCTCTGTTTTCCCAAATTTTCGGGTCTTTTTTTTACGTCTTCCGATTGCACTGTATCTAATATAGATATCCGTTTTCATTTATTGTGGGTATATGTTTCGTGCATGCATGCATGCATGTGTGTGTGTGTGTGTGTCGTAAGACGGCGTTTTCCAGTCATGGCCAGAACAAGACACATTTATTATCATATCGTCTGGAAGAGAAATGACGGGTTCCCAGTTCTTATAAGGACAGAACACACTGAGAGATCGGGTAAGAGAAAAAATCTAAGTAAAAGCTAAGTAAAAATATGATAAGGATATAAGCAAAAATCTATCTCCGGCAACATGCATCTCCTTTTATTTGGAAATTTTCTAAATTGGCACTATAAAATTTTAAACCGGTTTCATCGAGGGCATGATCTGTAAAGTCAATGGTCAGTTTAGATTAGGGAAAGCAAAGAAACGAGGAATTTTTGTCTTTGACATTAGATTTGAAAACAAGTGAGAAATTTCTCATTCCGCAATGAGGGGTTTCGACTATAAATTTACTTAGACATGACTGCATTGTCATATATACATATATTTATACAAAACGAGGGGTATAGTGATAATAATAGAAAATAATAGTGTATTTTCAAATGCGCAGTGTCGAGATATTCAATATTCTCTGCTGCATTAACAAACTGCAACGGAAGCGAAAGGTATAAAAGAACTGTGTGTTCTCTAAAATTGATGTTGCGGAAAAGCGACAATCTAAAAGAGTTCACGGTATAAAATATTGTCCAAATGGTATATTAATCAAAATAAGACGACATATTTTACTGTGTTTCTTATTCTCGCGCAATTCATCACGACCCATTACTCGCCTTCGGATTTCCTCCACAGTTGTTATCATCGCCATTAGCGGCTCAGAAAGAATTATTAATGGATCGCAATGGAACAAACAATGCTCACCTTGACAAGACTTTGTGAAGTGATAAATACCAAGCACACAAAAACGAGAGCAATTAGGGAATATTTCGACGTACACAAAGACACACACTTGTGGGTGGGTGTATGCATATATTGGAGATTTTTGTCTCATAGCAAACAGAAGTTCATAGCACTGGAATCAGCATACAGCAGTGAAATCATACACGAGTGAAAAAAACATCGCGGATATGGAATTTTTAGATCAAACTGAAAGAGTTTATTGAGACAACAACTCTCGCGGACGACTGTCCACAAAACCTGTACATCGTGGTTAAATAGTTCTCTGTGCCAACCACGTAGTTTGTCAGGATCAATTTTTAGTTACTTATGAAACCGGGAGAATGAACAGAGAAAAGAAAGATATTCACTAAGGTTGATAGAGAGGGATGCCAGAATGGGATACGATCGTCTTAAAATTACTGCAAGATAGACAAAATTACGTTGGTTAAATTTAGGATAAAAAAATTACTTTCACACACTCACACACACACGCGAGCGCGCGCTAGTGCGTGCGCACGTGCACGCACACATACACGAGGCACTATACCGTAATTTCGAAATTGTGGCTTGAATTAAGAATGGCGTTCAAACTTACGACTTCGGTAAAGGATAAAACTTTCAGTAACATCTATGACAGTAGGATGATTAGGGTTCGTACTCTAGACCCTAGTTCTCGACGTTTGCTCTACTGTTCTGAAGTGGGCGTTACTGACTTTGGGGGGGCGTTAAGGGGTTCAGAAGTAAGTAGGGGGCGTTAAGGCTGTCAAAGAGGGCTACCAATAGATACAGATACTATAGAAATAATCTAAATATATATTGTATTTACCATAATAAATGAAAATCTTTTTCAGTTATAAATTTTGTGAATTTCACCGGGGATTTCATTAAGCATTCCCTGGGATAGGTTACAGAGATTTTAATTACATTTCCTTAATCGTATTTGCATGAATGTGGGATCAATGCAGTAGACAGTAAATTATCTTAGAAAAGAAACATCCAAGGATGTGGATATTTCAAATACTGTTAACGAAACTTCATCCTGATATAAACAAAATGCCAAACTTCCCAAAGTTTAAACATTATCATTAAAATTTTAGTCATTGATTTTATGCTTATTTTAACTTTTAACAATCAATTTTTATTACATTTAATGACCATTTTAAATACTACTTTCTGATTGTTAATAAAAAGATAAATAACAGAAATATAATATACAATGATGTTTATATATTCAGATAAATAGCTATTATGAAACTCCATCTTTGAAATCAAATTTTAAAAGTTCGTCAGAAGGTAATGATTTTTTGTTATTTTTATTTAATAAACGTGCACATAATGAGAAGTAAGGTAATTTTTTATTATAATAGTGTACGAGTGAAATGCTGTTTAAAATAGGCTCGAAGATCTGTGAGCCATTGACATTCCTTAAAATAGTGATGTGTTATCAGCAGTGGTTTAAGATTCGTCACTCAGCAATAAACGTTCGCTCATGGAATTTACATTTTAGAGTTTTAGTTGAAAAACGAGTCTTTTCTCTAAATCACTGTTCATTTTAGATGTTATCTCATATAGTGATTAATTATGCTTACGTTCTGCTATGAGCTTCAGCTAGTGCCTTATCTTACTAGATCTTATCTACTCGTATCAAGGAGATTTCCTTTCGTGTAATAGCTTAAAAGATACTATCTTACCATCCGAGCTGCCTAATGGTTTATTGCATGAGCCTCCCAAAATGCTTGCTGTTTTTGTCAGCAATGACGCAGCGAAAACAGTTGTAAAAATCATGGCTTTTTCATTCCATGTCTGCAACAGAATTTATTGCAGCTTCATTCAGAAAGTCATTTTGGAAGCTGCAACAACTATGGCAGCTATGACACCTTCATCTTCTAATCCAGCAGTCACTGTCACTTCAAGCAGTTTCATTGTGAATGTAATAGGTTCCTTAAGTTTGTTTCTCAATGGTCAAAATTTTCTCTGACAGCTACTTTGCCCGACTATTTTAAGCCACAGATGAGTGAAAATCTACGTGTGACAGAGTCGCACGAAACAGCTGCTAGTGCATATCTTGGTCCCGTCTGATAAAGATTTACTTTATTAAGAAGGTATTCATATTATTTTAATCACCATCTATACATTATATAGTGACAATGTTTTATATATATAATATATAAAACATTGTGTGTATGCATGTATGAATGTGCATGTATTGTAATATCATAATAGCTTGAATACCGAAAATAAGTTCAAGACTTGTAGTTCAAAATCCTGTCCATATGTACAACAGTTTTTTATATTTATAAATTGGCAAGATAAAAGTCAACAGACACTTGCTTTACAATCACTTCTATCTTAGATCCGATATAAAGAAAGTTCGAAATGGACCTCATACGAAAATGATCACTTTTCGGTTAGAACATAAATATACTAAATACCTGGTAGAAATCTCAACGAGGCAGCGAGTCCCTGCACTCCAGTTACCAAATCAAAAACATTTACCAAATTATCCGGAGTAGATAATTGTTTCCGGGACCACGCGTCCCAATCCTCTTAAACAATCATTGCAGCATATCTTGGTGCCTCTTAGGGTTCTTCAGCTTCTAAAATATCTCAGTACACGATTTCCCGTTTCTTCTGATTTTTCAGCTTCCTGGTCCTCTTTTTGACAATGCACCGACCCCGAAGAATTCACCAAGTAGCCAATCAATTTTCCCCCGCTTGATGCTTTTTACTAGCTATACGAGTTTGTCTATCAAATTTGAGAACACTTTTTCATTAATATTCAGTCTTTTCTCCTGACACCCTTCTTACTCCTCCCCTCACCGTCTCCTGCAGTACTTCTATCTCCCTCTACTCTCCAACTGCATTTCTCCACCTCCCTTCCCTTTAGCTCTCTCCCTCCTTTCTACTCCTCCTCTCCATCTCCCTTCTTTTCCACTTATTTTGCTCCTGATCCACCCCTTCTCCCTACTACACTTTCTTCCTCCCTCCCTCCTTCACCTTTTCTACCTCTCCCCCTCCTTCCCTCTTTCTCATATTCACCCTTTTCTCCTAACGATATCTACCTCCCTCATTTCAACCCTACCATCTCCGTTCTCCCCCACTTATTCCCCCCTCTCCTTCAACTATTTACCCTTCTTTCACTCCGAATCTCTTCCTATAAACTTAAATAATCACATATATATATATATATATATATATATATATATATATATATATATATATATATATATATATATATATATATATATATATATATATATATATATATATATATATATATATACACACATTTTCATGCATACATATACACACATACACACATTTTCATGCATACACACACACACATACACACACATTTTCATGCATACATATACACACATACACACACATTTTCATGCATACATATACACATATACACACATTTTCATGCATACATATACACATATACACACATTTTCATGCATACATATACACATATACACACATTTTCATGCATACATATACACATATACACACATTATATATATTTATATATATATATATATATATATATATATATATATATATATATTCAAGTATTTGTTATGATTTTGTACTCTTTTTAGCTTTCTGCTGCATCTTTTAACTACACTTTTTACTAAGTACCGAGTATAATGGATGGATGGATTCTAAACAGAGCCCGCATTTTACACATCTCCATCAAGTCATAAATAACTAGTTTTAGGCAAAACCGCAAAGGGGATATGGGATATATCGACGACGTATGATCCTATACATACGCTAACGTAAAAATGTAAAACCCCGAAACATTTCTCATAAGAAGAAAAAATTCAAACCTCCACCGTTGCCACAAGTTTTGACGAACACTAGCCGACATCCACGCATGCTGTTTTTGCATGCAACATCATAAATACACTTTCCGTCATAAATTAAACCTCGCTTAACTCTTGTTGTTTTTTCGTTCTTTCCTCGCATGGTCGAACGTAAAACATGCCCCACATTCTTCATTCCGAGTTGTTTCCTAATCGCCAGTCCCCCGACTGCACTGACAAATCGAAATTAATTAAGTAGGTTTTGTGAGCTTGGATTCCGTCCAGACTAAAGTGTTCTTTTTTGTTCCGTTTCTCTACTCCTATGCCTAAATAGCTATCGGTAAGAGCTGTAAATCATGATCGTGTGGAAGGAGCAGATAAAGTAGCGCATCGAAAACTAAATTCCGTATTCAATATTGTCCTTAATCATCAGTATTAATTGGAGATTAACACTATATATATATGTAATAGATCGAAATTATTACACTTTTATATCTCTATTAAAATTTCTTCTTCCTCCCATTTTATTCCTTCAAATCTATTTTCTCAGTGAAAAATATCGTAAATAATGGAGTGTCCGTGACTTAAAATTCTTTCTACCCATTTCCCAAAGGTGTCTTTGCAATATGTGAGAGTGCAGCTATGTTTTACATAAGGTTTGCGAAATTGATTTTCTCGCCGCACTCGCACTTTGTGGGTTGCATGCCCAAATATTTTTTAGCGACTCCAGGAAGCGTGTGGTGAGAAAACGATTGCTCTTAAAAATCAAAACTTCGCCAAGTTTTGAAGAGTTGTGATTGGTCTCCAGGAGGCGATTCAGTACCATCCTTAGAGTCCCGGTTTTTCTAGACAGAGCCGGGAAAGGACGTATTGTCCATAGGACAATGGAACAACGAACGCATCAGCACAGGATAATGGAAAAAGTCTAGGGTTGCTGGAGGAGTTCAGGAGGAAGGAAAAAAATGGACTTTGGCAATTTTTTCTTTCAGGCGTAGCACGTGGAGTGCTTCTTTTATTTTTTAATTTTTTTATATATTTTTAGCATATTTCCTTGTCTTTTGTTCTATATTTGAATATTGTAATATAGTTCAGTGGCATTTACTATAATTAAAGACGCTATAAAGCAAATTCGTGTTATTAATGGCTTTGAAATAACAACAGCAATGTACTACACCACAGCACAATAGTTGCAAATTGTCTATCTACTCACCACAATTTCTCTCTGTCACTGGCAAATTTCTCAGTTTTTCCCATTCTATCTAAGTTACTTTTATTCTTGTTCAATTCACTGACTACGTTTCCGTTTCTCTTGAAAAGAGTTATCTCTCTGCTTCTCGCTCTTGGATCCAAACCTGTTCCATCACGCGTTTTCGTGTTCCTTCCCTCGACTGCGTTTGACTGTCAAGCATGTCTTTTTTAATAGCTCTTAAATAATATTTCAGTTCGACTCAGACTTGTGTGGTGTTCCTTTTAATGTGGTCCGACTGCATATTACTTCAATAGTCTAGCTATCTAGGCATCTGTTTGCTCATCTATCCCAGGCAACTAAATACAACAGGGGCTTATTTAGATGTGACTGGCGATTAATTTTGTGTTACATACATATATAATAAAAAAATAAACTAAATAGGTAAACTAATGTAGAAATTTTCTATAAAACCCGGAATACCGACCCTTAACGAATATTCTGTCAGAAAATATCCCGGATTTGGATAGTCCGACCATGCCAAAGAAAATTTACAGCCGAAAGCTCTCATTATGGACCAAGAAAATTCTCAAGGGTTTTCAAATCTAAAGTCAAGTTCTATAAACACCTTTTTAACTTCCCATCTACACCGATCACTGGGGTCAGAGTTCACACCCTAAGAGAAGAGGGTCTAACCCATTAAAAACTTTATAATGCCCTGGCGGACAATTAAATAAATTCCCGATCAAAGAAAAGATACACGATTCCGAAGACAGATTTTTACATATATTTTTACCGAGATTTTTAGTTCGTTTTTTCATGTTATCTTTCAGTTTGTTCCGTTCCATATATGAAGTGGAAGCCCAACCAATATAAGCTACGGTAATAATGGTCTTTCGTGACTGAAACGGTGTCTATAACGTCAAAATACCAGTCATACACTCTGTCTTACAGCATTATATATATATATATATATATATATATATATATATATATATATATATATATATATATATATATATAATATATATATATATATATATATACACACACATATACATATATATACATATGCAATATAGCTTCTTTATCTCTTTATTAAATAAAAGGTGTTTTATCAAAGACTAGTAAACTCTGCTCAGTCAGAAAAGTTGATTTATACAAAAAATCCCCCCGCCAAAAAAAAATATATATAAAAATATATATATATATATATATATATATTTATAATTCATATTTTTCAAGAAAAATACTAGAGAAATTGTATACTGCCATATCTGGCTTACAAAAAAGAATAAAGAACCATAATTCCAAAAACGAACACTGACATTTGCATAATTCTCAATAGAAAGATGTTCGAAATTTCCCCCTGGTATTATGTGACATGCATGCGCGCACCGTAGAAAGGTTGAATGCTGCACATTCTAACTCGTAGTGTCTAGTAAAGTACGTCGAACGATAGCCGAATGGTTAGGATCCTGATCACTGGAACCGATAGTTCGTGGGTTCGAATCCCACTGTGGTGTGGATGTTTATAGCCGTTCGTAATCGGCTTTAATCAGTAGGCCCCGGTTTCATTAGCCCTTTCTATGAAAAGCCCTCCAAACCAAACACCTCCAAAATTAGCCCTCCAAATCGAACCACTGAAGTACACCCACCGTGGAAACGAGAAACTGAGTGAATTGTTTTTTAATTGAGTCTCGATAATCCATCAGAAAGAAATCTAAAGAGGTCTGAAGATCTTGGTGGCGATAAAATAGGATCAATACGTGAGTAAAAATGTTCATGATTGGAATATTTTTTTCCGCAAACTAGGTATGGTGTCTTACATATTCTTTCTACAATTATGGGCCGTAGAGGTACAGTTACAAATTTGATCCTCGGGCTGTACAAGTTTGATTCAGCTTTTCATCCCTTCTGTGGGCAGAGAAATTGAAGACCAAGTATACTTTGAGCTAAACACTGCTAAGCGGTTGCGTAAGGTTGACCACCAAACACGGGACATATGCTTCGCACCTACTTGCCCTTGGTCCCGAAAACAAAGATTGACACCGTAGGCCACAGTACCAAGTGAACTGTTGAGCAGGTAAATTTAGTTTTTAGGGTTACGGTTTTTGAGGCATTTTTTATGTATGGCAACAAGAAATCTGGTTGTGCATAGTTTATCCGGTCTCGTTGACACCTGATAAATATAGTGTTTAAAAGTTTGATTAACGTAATTTTGGGGAAAAGACCAACTATTACTTGATTTTCCGGGGCTAGATATACACACCTTTAATGGGCATGATTCGAAAATCTGAAGGGAAAAAAAAGCGTTCTAGAAAACTACAGTGGTAGGCAGGATAAACATAATTCTTATATCCATAAAAGGATAATAACTAATGCTGTTTCTAAAAAGAATCATTTACTCTGACTGTATACATTTACTAACATGATGGGTTTGAGTCCCACAGAACTCTTAAGTTCGAAAACCAGATAGAAGAATTACATTCTCTGACGTATCAATTTGGCGCGCCGTCTGTAGGGAAATATGAAGTCTTGCCCCATGACATATCAAAAACCAAGCTCAAAATTGAAGACAGTGTTTAGCTGCGGATTTTTAAGACTTCATTTTATTCTTTCTACTCCGAAAATCTACCACTTCAATCTATAAAAAAATATTAAAAAGAGTTAGGGGTGTGCCTTTAATTAGGCCACTCAATTGCGGATCCACACCTATCGCGATAGATTATACTTCCCTCCCTGTCTCACACTTCACATATACATACATACACACAAATATATACAGTGTGTGTATTAATGACTAAATAAATGCTATCATGGCCTTAAAAACCAATTAAAGTCTCGATTTATAAGTTTAAAAACAAAAATTAATCTCTATAAAACTCTACTTCGACCTATTCTGCTCTATGGAAGTGAATGCTGGGCAATAACCAAACTGCATGAAAATAAATTGGCTTTTGAACGGAAAATCTTAAGACAAATATTTGGTGCAGTTCAAGAGAATAATTTTTGGAGATCTTTATTCAATTTTGAAATTTATAAAAAATATAAGTAACCTCTTGTTGTTAAAGTCACCAAGACTGAGATGGCTTGGACACCTATTCCGACTCGAGGACATAAACCCAGTAAAACAGCTCACTTTCACTCATCCCATGGGGCAGAGGAAGACCATCCATTAGGTGGATTGACTCGGTAGAGAGGGACTTCACTACTGTCCAAAAGGGAAACTGGAGGACTCTTGCAGCAGATAGGAAAGGCTGGGAAAAAACTACTTGGGACAGCCTCGGCCTATAAGCGGCTGTAGTGCTTTAGAAGAAGAAGTATTAATGACTATGTCATTCTAAGTCTCAATTGAATTCTAAAAATTGTAACTAAAATAAATGCATGTTACAAAAATCGTGTAAATAAATTTTTAGCATAAATTTTAACTTTTTATTATCTATAAAAATACTCTTTTTCTATAAAGAATATAAAAAGGAAAGGTCTTAGGAGTGCAGGTAAGCTTTAACGGAAGAACGCTACACTGATATATATATTTTCAAACATTGTTAAAAACCATTAAATTGTACTCTTCTATTATCCTCACGAATTCCGAATGATTTAAAATTCCAAAATAGTTAACTGTCGAATCAGAGTTATTAAGTTCCGAATAGCGGAAATGCTTAAATCGGGATTAACACGATTTAATCAATTTTCTGTTTTAATTGGAATAACCGTGCGTAAAGATAAAACCATTTGAGTTAAGTGATTTTATAGTTAAAGTGAGATTTGCCTCTTGCAATTAATGCCGCGTTGTAATCGTTGGTTAAATATATATTTATCAGAACCTCAGTTGATCGTAATAAAACGCTATTTATTAAGTCCATTAATTGTTTAGAGTACGAGATAATGAACCTGAAACTATTATTAATGACTACATTTATTAGTATTTGCGTAATCGTTTTCAAGTGAAGATTCTAGGAGGAATAAATAGTAGAAAGAAGCGGGTATATTATCAAAAGCCGTTTTCCTTTAAAAGCGATGTAGGCTTAACGTACGAATGTTTCTTTGTCTACTTTTAAACACACTCAAAAGCCAAAACATTATGACCCCTCTTACATTTTGCAATGAACTCACTTGGATGACGCGGAAGGCACATGATCAGGTGGAAGAACTACTTAACTGCTGCTGGAGAGTCTGCTGAATCATTCTTTCACTTACTTCTGTGTGTGATGGGAAAGGCTGCGGATCAAAGCAATTTTGATAGAAGGCAGATTGTAATGGCTCGAAGTCTCGCAACAAGTATTTCCAAAACTGCACGACTCGTGGGTTGTTCAAAATGTCCAGGTGGTCATAATGTTTTGGCTCTGGAGTGTATAATTGTCCAGCATTATCCGACCGAGATTACTAGCACAGGGTATGTCATACCAAAGGGAGTTTCTTTGTTACGATAAAATCTAAACACATAGGAGAAAAAAACCGTGCTGCCAATATATTAAATACCATTCATTTAGGAATACTACCTACGTTCGTGTGTACAT
Organism: Pardosa pseudoannulata; assembly: GCA_032207245.1. NCBI lineage: Eukaryota > Metazoa > Arthropoda > Arachnida > Araneae > Lycosidae > Pardosa > Pardosa pseudoannulata. Next base: position 165,002,749 of record CM063506.1, on the reverse strand, counting down.
TCTATTCAAATATATCTTATATGTTCAAAACATACGTTTTTACCACACGCTATCAAAGTTCATTTTTTATTTTCATTTTTATTTGACACATTACTATAAAAGCCACGGTAACTCAGTCGGCAGAGGTACTGAAGGGTTGTGGGTTCGAGGCTCGAGTCGGCCTAAGATCCGCCGTGTTCGTTAATGGTAACTGGGGTGCTTAAAACATATTAGTGGTCACATTGTCCTCAAAGTTATCAAATAATATCTCTGGGAGGTGGCAGGCTAAACCTTTTGCTTGGTCTCTGATTTTAAATTACGAGAACCCACATGAGATGAGGAATTTTTTTACCCTATAGATGCTCGTCAAACAAAAAGAGCATCTCGTTGTCTTAATTCGTATGGCCTCTGACAAACGTGCTTGGCTCGTTCAAGTGGTATAAGAAATTGGGACACTATTTCTATAGTCTTTATACTGTATTTGATTTCTCTCTCAAAAAAACCTCTTTTATTTATTCAACAAAAATGTTGGTGAATGCTACTAAATATGAATCGGGTTACATACAGGACTTATATAATAATATTGGAGTTAAGAAGAAATTAATTTGGGTGTTCGTGAAGTCGCCAAAGATTACAACCGCTACAGGAGAGAGACAGACATATCACCAAAATGTAGTTATTTAGAGATAAAAAAAAATACTTCTCTTAATTCTGTGAGAAAACAATCATAACAAGTTGGATTGCTATGGTTGAATATCATTACATGTATCCATATATGCATGTAATGTGCGAATTTACTGTAGCCGTCACATAAGAAAATTAGCCTCTATTATTTTTAACCCCTTGAGGACCACACGTAAATGCTATACGAGACGACCGCTGTGTAAAGCGTTGCCGTTTAACGTCATCTGGTAATTAGTTGATGTCCTATTACGCATACGCGACGATAGTCTCTCAATATCAACCGAAAAATCATCGCTTGGAGGACGCTCGTCTGACATGAGTAAAATCTTTGCGTCGCGTATGAGAGATGTTGGTCGAGAAGGGGTTAATTGCTCGGGATTACTGGGAATCGAGAAAACTTATGTAGTTTACAGTCGGGCCATAGAAACAACAGGTAAGTCGATATAAAATTTTAACTTTATTCTTGCCTTAGAAAAGAACATGTTTCTCAGACAAGAGCCGAGAATGAAACAGGAAAACTATTTTATATTACAAAGTTCGACCGACAGCGAGAGATGACGTGGAGATATTCCCATGAGAGAGAAGGTTAGTCAGCGTTTTTAACAGTCAGAAAATAACTTAGATCATTGGAAAAGCTAATTATTTTTCTTCAGACAGCTGAAAAACATGACGAGTGGACATAAAATTTATAGTTATATCAGAGTTAGCTTTGGCAGTCGGGCAGAAATAATATTAGGTCAGAGTGCATTTCTTTAAGACTTATTCTTATTAGACAGAAGGGAAATAAATATAAAGAATGACATGGGGAAAAGGAGAATGTTAGATAGCCATTTTAAGTAAAAATTTTGATATATTACATATGAGAAAAAAGATATGTTTATTTTAGAATGATTGCGATAAACATGATAAAAAATATGACGTTTTTACATTTAGCTATAATATATACCACTTAAACTCGGCTTACACTTTCATGTTCAAATGAAGGATAAAAGTTCGACTGCTGTCAGTTTTAGTAAATATGCACTCAAAAACGCAGAAAATAGAAAAATTCTTTCCCCGTAGTTAGAGCGGCGGTATGTATGAAAATAACTAGAAGTTAATGACGTGTTGGCGAGGTTCATTAATTACTTTACTAAAGATGGAAATTTTGGTCAAGCGTCGGACGGGGAAAAGAAGGTTCTCATTTTTCTTCCCCGCTTGTCTCTAATTTGGTTAAGTAGGAAAAATAGGGTAAATCCTTCAACCTTTCACTTTTTTACGGTCCACGATCATAGGAAGGCTGTTTTTCCAACCGAGTGAATAAATGTGATTATATATATATACATATATATATACATATACATATATACATACATATATATATGTATATATTTATAACGAGAAAGAGAGAGAAAATATATTTATGTACGTGTACACGCACAAGTATATATTATACGAATGACTTGCATTCATATATACAATTAATTAGCAAGTGTACCCGTTCTTCTCTAAGGTGAACTTAATAAATTAATTTTAAAAAAAGATTTCTTTTTCGTGAATAACTCTCTAAATTCGTCACAGTTCATTTCGAGTCATTGGCATATTTATATATCTCTATTATAAGCGTATTATAACAATATATAGTTTTTATACTTCAGTTTCTATTAAACCTGAGTTGCACATCAAGAAGAAGTGAAAGCATGTGCAAAATAAGAGTGCGAAAATTTGACAATAGTTTCGAAGAACTTCTCCTGCTTACTAAACATTCCGGACTACCATTGTCCAATCAACCATTGTCCAATTCTCTGAAATGATCAAGGATCAAGCTAACTATAAAAAATGATAGGTTTTAATTTGCCTATGAGAGTCACTGAAATTGGTACTTTTCGTTGTTAGAATATTGTTGATAAACATTTCGTTGTAAAGTAAAAATGAACCAAGAATAAGATTTAAAATTAGTTCTTATATAAAAATGCTATAATTTGCGTCACATAGAAATGAAAGTCAATCACTTTATATGTAAATTTCCAGGTCAAATTGAATGGATTCTAAGCAGACGATGTTTAAATAATATAAAATAAGAAATGAATAAATCAGATATTTAAAGGAATTACGTCATAAGGATTAAAAAATATAGTTTTCACCTATTTATTATGTGATAAATTGAAAATTTTAATCTCCTGCTTTTAACCGAGGAAAATTGCGCTTAAAACAATTACGTGGGATTAACGTAATGACATCATATTGCTAGAAATATTGCTTCTTTCCCTTAGTTATGATGAGATAATTTGAAAAGTTAATCGTTTGCATTTAACCGGGGAAAATAATGCTTGGAATAATGACATGAAACGCTCGATAAAGGGGGAAGGAATGGATTTCGAACGTTAAAAATTTTCAAAAACCTTCGTAGGAACATACCTAATAATTTTCCAAATTTTCACGGCGATTGGATGTATGGTTTTTGAGTCTATCGAGTACAGACAGACAGACACAAATTCATTTATATATAGAGAGACAAGGCTTAAGATAGCATAGCATTACTTTTATACCATGACGTCATTTGAATATGATCTAGAGTAATGATTGAACCATATTCCCCAATGAACTATATATGAATGCCATATTTATATATAACACGTAAACTTAGTGTTTTTGAAATTAAAAATTGGAATCCTATGAATATGAGTAAAGAGTGACATATATTCATCAATGATCTATATATGGATAACATATTCATATTCAAACAAATTAAAGCGTAAGTTTAAGATATAATTACATTTTTAACTTGGCGTTATTTGAATATTAGCTCAGTTTAAGGAAACAATATGTCCAATGAACTAGATATGAGTGACATTATAATATATATATATATATATATATATATATATATATATAAATATAAATATATATATATATATATATATATGATTAATACGTAAGCTTAGGATATTATAGTAATTATAGCCTAAATTCATTTGAATATTATCTGAGTAATAAGTGAACTACATTTCCCAAAGACCATTAAATGAATGAAATATGAAATGACGTAAAATTGCGTAAATTAAAAAATTGCGTAAATTGCGTGTAAATTAAATATGAATGACATATTTAATTAACACGTCAGTTTAAGGTACTATTGCAGTTCTAACTTGGCGTCATTTGAATATTATCCAAGTAATGTGTGAACTATATTGTCCAATGAACTATACATGAATGATATATCATATTTAATTATATAAGAATTTATGTCATTATATAGTTCAATCTATATGTTGCTATAGAATAAACTATATATATGTTAAAGCTACAGGTCGTTATTTACAATTCAATTTAAAATAAACAATTTTAATTGAAATATAAAACTTCTCTTAATTTAATATTTTTTAAATGAGCTTCTGACAGTAATCCTTTGAAAAATTTAAACTTTTTTTTATTAATTACTGAAACATTATTCTTCAATCATTAAAGGAACTAAATATCTAAACCTTAGTTAGTATTTCAAATTTACGGTTTAGGAAATCTTTAAACGTTAAGTAAAAGCCTACAACTTGTGGAAGTTCGTAAGTAAATATAAGTGGTACGTAAGAAAATATTTGTTTTACAGCAGTGTTCAACTAAAGATATATTGTTGTTAAAACAATCCAACAAGAAAACTTGTTCAACGAATCTAATAAAATTCTTCTAAATAGATCATTTACTGAACCATGAAAATTCGATCTTTCAGAACGTTATTTATGGAATACAAAGATCCATGGAAAAGCTATTCCGAAAGTAATTGTTAAATTTGTTTTTATTTCTCATGTATATTTAATTAGAAACTAACTGGAAACTGATTGATTACTAAACTTTTTCGTTTATAGTCTTTCCTTGGGATTATTTGTTCTCTTTAATAAAAGTTATAGAATACTCAAAGAAGAGTATTTATCTTTCTGTAGTTCTATTAATTTTAAATAGTTTTTCATGATATGAAACATAAGTTCTTATGTTGAAAAGTACCTTTGAATAGACAGAATCAGAGAAAAAATAAAGGACTTTTTCTTCTGAATAAATCAAATAAGGTATAAGCTTTAATATAAACAGACAGTTTAAGAATTACAAATATTTTGATACATTGAAACATATTTTTTTACAAACACCACTATTTTAAGATTTTAAAAGTAACATTTTCTAGTTTGACCATTTTGTATTGAATTAACAATATCAAAATTTTTCAGGTACATTACTACATGTAATTCTTATTGTAAATCATGAAGACTTTCTATTAATGCGATTGTTATAAAACTGGATTTGCTTTTTAAAATTCAATGGCTGATTTAAAGTGTGTAGTACATTGAACAAAAGGAAAACGTTGAACTAATACTAAGATAACTTGCAAGCAGGCAAAGGCGTAAGTTTTATAAAGGTGTAAACTTAACAATTAAAATATTTTAAATATGAAAATTAAAGCGGTATTAGACATAAATCCTGACAAAATTCTAAGGCATGGACAAGGGTGGTTCTGACATTGGTGGTTAACTTCAGCTTCCGCTTCAATATATGCAGAACGAAGGATGATTGGATAGGGTGCTGGCTTTCGGTACCGGAGTTCGTGGGTTCGAATCCCACAACGGCATGGATGTTCGTAGCCATTCGGAATCTTCTTTAAGCTGTAGGTCTCTGTCTCATTAGCCATCGTGTTGCAAAATGTAGACCGTAGCACTCCAAACGAAACCAAACCAAATACAAGGTTTCAATATATACAAGGTTGCACAATAAGACACCTGTATTCATAAGGTGCTTTGCACTAAAAATGATTTCGAGAAAAGGAAAACGTATAGAAAAGGCATTTCCAAAGAAAATAACCATACCCTATGACTGAAAAATTAAAAAACTGTCTTTGAGAGACGGAGGTGAGAAATAAGTTGTCAGTAAGGTTTGGTTTGGTTTTGGAATGCTACAGTCTACTTTTTGCAACACAAGATAATAAGACCGGAACCTACTGGTTAATGCAGATTCCGAACGGCTACGAACATCCATGCCATAGTGAGATTCGAACCCACGAACTGCAGATCCGAAGGCCAGCACTCTAACCATTCGGCCATCGTTCGGGAGTGGTCAGTTAGGAGAGGGGACATTAGAATTAGACTTATAATCGAATAGTATAGACCAGAAAGAAAGTCTTTTACAGATGTGATCTTTAAGCGAGTTATTAGTGAATTCCTAAGACAATTACTTATGTTTATTAAGATGAAGAAAGTATATTAACTGGAAAATTCTTGAGCACTGGCCTATTTCCCAATCTTTTTTCTTGAATGATGCTAACCCATCACCCCTTAAAGATATAAAAAAGAGACGCCTTACAACTATCTTTAAACGTCTTACTTAAGGTAACCGACCAAGTTCGGAACCAAAATTTTTAAATAAGGTTTTTATGGAAATATTTTTTTAGTTATTGCATTAATAATAGGTTTTAAAACGTAGAAAAATATGAAAATAGACATATGCATATATATTGTCTTAAAAATTGGCAAAAATAGAGAAAAATCAAGCATTTTTTAACTTTACGCTAACACTTCTAACTAAAAAAATCCTCAAAACAAATCACTTTTACTTGGATAAATGTAGACATATATCCATTATGTATGCATTAAACCTCCAGAATGAAAATATTCCAAAGTATAAATGAGTTATAGAAAATCAAGTAATTTCGAGGTAAAATTCAACAAAAAAATAATGAAGTTTCTAACATAAATGCCCATAACTTACCTCAAAATGAATACATTCATAATCCTGAGGTTCAATGCATATATAACATTATTAAAAATTTACAGTTAAATTCTAAAAATTATTTTAGCAGTTATGACTGAAGTGTGATGATGTAGCAAAAATCACAGTTTTTCAGAAATTCAATTTAAATATTTTATTGGTAAATTTATTAACCCTTAATTTGACAACATGCTTTTCAAATATTTTTTTAATTTCTGTTATTTTCCCATGTCTGTATAGACATTAGGATCTCTGTAAAATAAACAAAAAAATATATCATTTTCCATTTTTGAGATAATTAGTGTCCGCTGTGGCGAACACTGACAATTATGTTATATAGTAGTTATAAATATACATGTCCGGTGTAGCGGCCAGACTTACCCAAATTAAGGGTTAAGGGTTTTATAATTTGATAAACATTTATAAATATGCTGGAGTAATTTATTTATTTAGAAGCTATAATACGCTATTTACGACGTTTTTCGTGCTAACACTCAAAGTCAAGCTTTTTAACCCTTAATTTGGCCGCTACACCGGACATGTATATTTATAACTACTCTATAACATAATTGTCAGTGTTCGCCACAGTGGACATTAATTATCTCAAAAATGGAAAATGATATATTTTTTTGTTTATTTTATAGAGATCCTAATGTCTATACACACAACTGCTCACCGGTATGTTTTCGACACTTCAGGTGATAATTAAAGAGCTGTATCATGACTTCTAATGACTCTAGAAACAAGGTGAACATTGTTTTCGAAAGCTAAAGGACGGATCTTTAAAATAAAGGAATAAAGTTTTTTCGATATTTTTCACCAAAATCTCTATTCGAACGTGGATAGTTACCTTAACATTCAATACCATTACAAGTCATTTATTCAGAACTAGCATATAGCCCGTCAAATGACGGGGTTAGTAAAATTTTTAATTTTTCAGAATTGTAAAGCACCCTATGAGGCAGGTAAAAAATGGCTTGTTTTATGGCTAAGAATTATCTGGTACACCCTCAATAATTTGTTTATCTTCATACTCCTCTAATGTCTCCCGATACTCTGAATGCAGTTTAGAATCATGTTGATTTCATTTAGTCAAACCGTGAAGTTACGTATAAATACCAAACACACAAACGAACAAACTTCTTAATTTTAAAAGACACATAACTTAAACGCTAGATATTTATTAGTCAGTGAAATAGACTCCTAGACTTTTATGAAAAGAATTTGTTGCTAATACCGGCGATGATAAGTTCGTTGCAACAAAAAATAACCGATGATTTAATTTAAAATTATCACATATGTACCTATCTATTACTTATGCCACATATGACAGAAAATTATTTACTTAATATCTAAGTTCAGTAATAAAACGTATGAAAATAATGCAGACGATATTTAAATAATTTAAAATAAGAAAGAATTAAATAAGATGGTTAAAGAAATGACGTTATAATGATAGAAAAATTTTATTTTTACCTATTTATTATGTGATAAACTTAATAGCCTGCTCTTAACCGGGGCAAATAGGGCTTGAAATAAGGGCATTAAACACTTGAAAAAGAGAGGAGGGGTGGATTTCGAATGTTTTAAAGATTTGCTCTGAATTTTGTTAACCCTAACTCATTAAGAATCCAATATGAATGCCTCTATCCATTCCAAGTCCAACCACTTCATAAATTCGAGGACAGACGGGCAGATAACTCAGGGTATTATTATATAAGAGATTTGACAGCCTTTAACTTCAAAAATCAGTCTCTTCGACTTTGGCGTGAGTAGTTAAGTTTATCATTTTCGCCCTATTCCAACTTCGGGGGAAATCTCTACAAGGTAAGAGAATTTGAGGCCGATCCAGACACGAAGTCTGGAGCAGCAACTTGATGCTAATTCCAGTCACTAAAACAGTGACCCATAACGGCTACCAAACCGCTGCTGACCTTCGATAGGTCCGTCAAGGTTCTACGATTAATGGGGTGCAACACAATAAGGGGTAAACTCTACAAAGGTTAGCTCCATACTACCAGGATGATCTCTAGGAAAAGATTAGTCAGGTACCCCGGGTACACTCTCTACAAGGTAAATCATCTAGTTGTTAAATGCTTGATTTAATAGCTAGCGAGAGGAAAATATTTCTGTCAGCAATTGTCATCGACGGCAAATTGACCAATATGTGAGCAGTAACATTCTACAAATAGACACAACTAGTTTTGGGTTTAATGTCGTAAATGTTAGAGTCAAAGGTGAAGCCGTTAAATGATTGATTTAACAACTAGCGAGATGAAAATATTTTTGTCAGCAATTGTCATCGGCAAATCTATCAGTACGTGAACACTAACATTCTACAAATAGACACAACTAGTTTTGGGTTTAATATCGTAAATGTTAGAGTCAAAGGTGAAGCTGTTAAATGATTGATTTAACAACTAGCGAGATGAAAATATTTTTGTCAGCAATTGTCATCGGCAAATCTATCAGTACGTGAACACTAACATTCTACAAATAGACGCAACTAGTTTTGGGTTTAATATCGTAAATGTTAGAGTCAAAGGTCAAGCTGTTAAATGATTGATTTAAAAACTAGCGAGATGAAAATATTTTTGTCAGCAATTGTCATCGGCAAATCTATCAGTACGTGAACACTAACATTCTACAAATAGACGCAACTAGTTTTGGGTTTAATGTCGTAAATGTTAGAGTCAAAGGTCAAGCTGTTAAATGATTGATTTAAAAACTAGCGAGATGAAAATATTTTTGTCAGCAATTGTCATCGGCAAATCTATCAGTACGTGAACACTAACATTCTACAAATAGACGCAACTAGTTTTGGGTTTAATATCGTAAATGTTAGAGTCAAAGGTGAAGCTGTTAAATGATTGATTTAACAACTAGCGAGATGAAAATATTTTTGTCAGCAATTGTCATCGGCAAATCTATCAGTACGTGAACACTAACATTCTACAAATAGACGCAACTAGTTTTGGGTTTAATATCGTAAATGTTAGAGTCAAAGGTCAAGCTGTTAAATGATTGATTTAAAAACTAGCGAGATGAAAATATTTTTGTCAGCAATTGTCATCGGCAAATCTATCAGTACGTGAACACTAACATTCTACAAATAGACGCAACTAGTTTTGGGTTTAATGTCGTAAATGTTAGAGTCAAAGGTGAAGCTGTTAAATGATTGATTTAACAACTAGCGAGATGAAAATATTTTTGTCAGCAATTGTCATCGGCAAATCTATCAGTACGTGAACACTAACATTCTACAAATAGACGCAACTAGTTTTGGGTTTAATATCGTAAATGTTAGAGTCAAAGGTCAAGCTGTTAAATGATTGATTTAACAACTAGCGAGATGAAAATATTTTTGTCAGCAATTGTCATCGGCAAATCTATCAGTACGTGAACACTAACATTCTACAAATAGACGCAACTAGTTTTGGGTTTAATATCGTAAATGTTAGAGTCAAAGGTCAAGCTGTTAAATGATTGATTTAAAAACTAGCGAGATGAAAATATTTTTGTCAGCAATTGTCATCGGCAAATCTATCAGTACGTGAACACTAACATTCTACAAATAGACGCAACTAGTTTTGGGTTTAATGTCGTAAATGTTAGAGTCAAAGGTGAAGCTGTTAAATGATGGACTTAACAACTAGCGAAATGAAAATATTTTTGTCAGCAATTGTCATCGGCAAATCTATCAGTACGTGAACACTAACATTCTACAAATAGACGCAACTAGTTTTGGGTTTAATGTCGTAAATGTTAGAGTCAATGGTGAAGCTGTTAAATGATGGACTTAACAACTAGCGAAATGAAAATGTTTCTGCCAGCAATTGTCATCAACGGCAAATCGACCAATACGTGAACACTGACATTCTACAAATAGACGCAACTAGTTTTAGGTTTAATATCGTAAATGTTAGAGTCACAGTTCAAGGTCAAGGTAATTGGGTTTAACGGAGTACCTAGCGAAGTGGAAGGTCTTCATTTTAACCTCCGAACGCAAGCAGAACAAGACATCAATTTAGGCCTCTAGACAAAAAGTGATCCAAACAAAAATTGAATACACTCCAGTTCACAAGGGAGCGAGGAGGTGAGGACGCTCTCATAAAAAATTATAAGTAAACAACGCGTTGTCTAATTACGGGATAATTAGACTGGAACCTTGACAATGACCAATAGGTATGGTTAACAGCAATGCATAGATTCAACAACATGAAGCTCAGAAATAATAAAAAAAATACTACAATAAAATAATAGGGACAATAAATAGTTGCAACTTGGTACAGCAATTAATAAAAATGAACAAAATGTGACAACACTAATATTTAGTCTTAAACTTAAAAAAAGTTTTTTCTTATTATTTTACTCTTGAATCTACAGTATTTTAACATGCATCGGAAGGGAATTAATAACTGTCAAGGATTTCGTTATCCATGGTACACGAAAGGTGGAAGAGAATACCAAGGATAAAATTATTTGCATATGTTCTCCCCGCCTTTCTCTGGGCGTGTCCCTTTATCATTTTCCCTTGTTTACATATGTTCAGGCACTCACGTGGAAAGTGCTTGGGGAATACGGCCTCCCCTGTTTTCGTTTCTGTTACAGCGATGTTCCGAAAATGCTTCTATTATATTACGATACGAATGAAAAAGGTTTGACAACCATCGGTTCATATGCCTGTCTTGGATACTTTAACTTATTATAGCCCTCTTTTATGGTTGTCAGAACACCCTGTATTGACAGTGTTAAATGAACTCTTTTTGATTTACTAATTTTCAATATTGTATTATGATATGCAGTTAACATTTATTTCTGTGTGTAAGTAAAGCATATTTTTCTCATACATGCTTCATCTTTCCGGAAAATTTGAATCTTCATAGTAATTTTCCATGTCGCATTAGAAAAATTTTGATACTCTCTTGGGAGATAACATTCGTAAAATATAAATGATTTCAGTTAAAAAATTTAACTTAGATCTTAACTTGAAAAAATCTAAAGAATAAGATTTACAAAATTTACAGACGTGTTATTTGTAATATTCCAGTAAATCCATAGAAAAATTCCCATTAAAAAAAAGTAAAAAAACGCATCGTATTTGAAAATATTTTCGTATCAGAACATTCCTGGCCCCTATTCTAAATTTTCGCCATTAAATATTACCCCGTCTTTGATTTGTAAGCCTATTTTTATTCTTTACGATAGCCAGATAGAGGAAGAACAGGTAAGGGGATAGGAATGTGGCGTCACTTTTCGAACATGACTTAATAAAGAATTTATACATCCACCCTGGCTTGTCATAAGCAAATTCTCTGGAGTGTAGAGAAAATAAAATTTTCCGCGGCCTCTGAAAAAGATAGTAGATGCTTCCACGACTGATATAAATATGTAGATTTTGGTTTTGGTTTGGAGCTCTACGGTCTACTTTTTGCAACACGAGGGCTAATGAGACCAGGACACACTGCTTAAAGCCGGTTTCGAACGGCCACGAGCATCCATACCATAGTGGGATTCGAACCCAGGACCACCGATACCGAAGACCAGCACCCTAACCAGTCGTCCATCGTTCGGTATAAATATCTAGATTAGAAAACATACAAGGGACTTAAAAAACTAAACAAAGGAGCTCATACAAATAAAATTTAAAATAGATTATAAAGCAGGAATATTTAAAAATGCTCTTATGTAGTAAAAATTTAAGTATGAAAAATAAAATATTATATAAAACCGGTATTCTACCTATTGTTCTGTATGCAACTCCCGTATGATAATTTTGCCATGAAATCAAATATCATTGAAACTCATTAGACGTAGTGGGGGGTAGCACATCAACATTTATCAACAAAGTAATAATGTGGGATTTTAACATATTATCCCTTAAATAATATTGCATCAAAGCATCCCAAATTTTCCATATTAGTCTAAACAAACTAATGAAATAATAGTTAAAATTCGTTATTAAGATAACAATAGCCCTGCGATTAGGACAAGTGGGGTTTCTGCCCTTGACCTTGGATTTGGAAACCCCTGAGAAATTTCACGAGCCTTAATGAGGGTATTCGGTTATAAATTTACTTTGGCATGTTTGAACTATCCAATTGCGGGAAGTTTTCTGACAGTATATTCTTGAATCCCTCTTATCAGTTTTATACAAAATACCTTACATTAGTTTACGATTTTGTTTTCTTTCCCCTTATACATATATGTTACATAACCATGAAGTTACATTTACATATATATATATATTATATATATTATATGTGTGTGTTGTGTGTGTAATATAGCAAGATTATTTCACTTCTTTTCATTATTTTCCATTCTAGATCATTTCTTTAAAACCATCCTTTCTCTCATTCTAATTCCTTAAAATCTATTTCACAGCCTCATATATCTTAATCAAAAATTATTGACTTTAAATTCTTAATACATTCCTTCTTTTATAGATAAATAGATTTAAGGTATTAGAATAGAAAATTTTTAAGGAATTTTAAGTGAAATAATTTTGATTATTACACACACAAAGAAATAGATGTCAATTTACTGTCCATTCAACACGTTTTCGAGCTATAGCCGGCAAATGGCTCAGCTTTTCTCCTGACCTAACAGTTAAATTCTCTGACTCCCTTGGGAAAATCCTATCTATTCTAGCTCTTGGGTACACCTCTGTTCGAGCAAAGTGTTTTTCGTGTTATTCTTTTGTCTGTCGTTGACTGGTAAAGATCTTATTTTTTTCCAAGTAATGAATAAAGTTTAAGTTTCGCTACGAACTGTGTCTGTTCTTTTTACCAAAATGGCTCGACTGCAATTTACTTAAATATTCTAGTAGCTTAGACTTATTCTTGTCCAGAAGCCCGGGCAAGTAAAAATAATATGGGCTAGAATTGCAAATGTGTCCAGCAGTTGTATAATTCCCGGATTACTTCGTATATATAAATATATATATGTAACTTTTCACTATTCTAGATTTGTTCCTTTTTGAAATAGTGGCATAAATATAGTGACTAGAACAGCGGAAGGGGTCATTTTGCGAGTTTCGATATTGAGTTCTGCACCCCTTCATTTACGAAGTCATTGTATTTGCCGATTATTTATCGTGCCTTACGATAATAATAAAAATAAAAAGTTTTAGAATTAAGGGAATACATTCCCTTTTAAACAACTTTAAAATGGAAAATTTCTATTCTTATATATCGCCTTAACGTATCATTTAAATTTATTATCGTTAATACATGTTATTTTAAGCATTTATTCTCAATTTCTATTTAACTGGTTTTGCTAAACCTACTTTCTTTCTAACAACGTAAAGACTTTTTATATAAAATGAAAAGAGAGACCTTGTTTTAAAAACATTCAATATTTCTTACACACTGTGCTCAGACTTAGAACAACAAAAAGTGAGTTTTATAAATAATTTTTGCTTTTTTATAAACAATGACAATTAGGCATACTTCTCCACCTATTTATAAATATAAAACGTATCTCAAATACTACACCAGGGGATTGAATTTTCCGCATAAAGCTAAAATGTTGTTTAAGAGTTCCTTTTGAAATGCTATAAATACTAAATGAAATAAATAACAATGAGAAAAAAAGGTAGATTTTTATAGTCCGTCTAAAAAGTATTTACTGTGAGAATATCAAATCAATATGGGAATAACTTTATTTACAAAGCATGCAACTTGAAAGAAAAAAAATATTTCAGTAAAATTATTTAAAATTTTCATATAGTTTCCTTAAAAGCCATGACTTTAAAAGATTGTATAGTTTACAGCATCTAATTCGAATATTTCAGTGGGGTTTGTTTTGAATAATTTAAAAAAGGTTAGAGTTTTTAAAAATGTAAAAATAAAAAAAATCGAATTTTTTAAGGTTTAAAAGTGATGACTTCCTTAAAAGATTTAATGTACTAATGAGGTATATTTACCTCAAAAACCTGGTAGTTTATATTTCCCCCCAGTTCATTACATCTCTTGATTTTTAAAGGAATTTAAGTCATTGTTTAATGATAGAGATATTTAATAATAGACAGATAGTTAAGAGAATATATAATTAATTATATATAGTTAAGAGATATAAATAAAGGTAGAGATTATAGAGAAAGTAAATATTAATGACAGAGATTTGGTTTAATTTT
>CM063506.1:164968225-164978225 GCA_032207245.1 Pardosa pseudoannulata | reverse complement strand
ATAATAAATCGCTTTGTATATCAATTTTTAATATAATCACATTTGAATATAAAATATTTATCCTTATGTGAATATAGTTATAAATTTATATTCATAGCTAAATGGAAATATTTTGTTTTTAAATAATTGAGGTAATAAATAGACAACGTTTAAAATCTATTGGTTTAAATATAATCACAAATAATGAAATATTTAGCATATAATTTCATCTTTGTAAATATAAGTGTAAATTTTTATTCTCAAAATAATTATTTCCAACTATCCATTATAAATTCTTTTATAGATAATCTGAATTTGATTTCCAAATTTAAATAATTAGGTTTGACATAGAACAGGGTACTCCCAACAACTTGGCAATAATGATTTGAGCATGGTTGCCTAACATTTTCTACTGATCTCGCAGTGTCCAAACAATCTGTATCTATATTAAAATTTGTATTATATTTGCATCCAGCTTTGCTTGTGTAACTCTTTTCTTGTGTATTAAAAGCGCGCAATACTTAAAAAAATTAGATATAACAACCATTAATGGTTCACTATGGCTGATTTCTAATAATTTGGAGCTGTTGGCTTTGTAAACTGATAAGGGATTAATATAATTGCGCATAAATATAAATGTTCAGTTTCCAAGTAATTTTTCTTTAATTAAGTAAGAATCTATAATTATATTACGATGGCGCAGTTTGCACTAAAATCAAGTCGAAATAAAGACCAAGAAATACAATGTTTGGGTGGATTACCTTTGGGTCTTAGTAAACATGGCCAAAAATTTCGTCAAATTCGCCAAAGGAAACCCTATTCTTAAGTATTACGAATAATTGAAATATTTTCCAAAATATCTATAATTTACAAGTAAATATTGTAGATATTTAATTATACATAAGTATATATCTGTATGTAGGTTTTTATTCTGTTTAAATATACAAATGTTTATAATTACAGCAAGAAATTCTTAAACGGGGGAAATACGGGAGTCTGGATTCTCCTCAAAATGCTTTCAAAGTATGCATGCCTTTTTTTTAAATTTATTAAAATTTACGATATTACAGTTCCCACAGCAAGCTTTGAAAGAGTAGAAACATTTCTTTGCAACATAACTGGTCACAAGAATTTGGCAATTTGACTTTTTTGTGTATATAAGCATGACTATAAATCCAGATGAAGATTTGAACAAGCTGGTTTTAAAAACTATAAGAAGTAATTTACTACTATAAAACGTTAGTTTATAGAACAAAATGGCATAAATACATAGGAAGGTTAATAATCACAAAAGTATCAATAAAAAGAATTAAGGGCGAAAATATAAAATATTCAAAAAGTTTAAATGTAGAAAAAATTTGAAATAGGTAAACAAATTTATAACATGTCTAGCATCTGAAATAAATCTCTGAACAATAAGAAAGAACACCAAATTTACTGAACCCGCAAATGAGAACTTATGCTGCATCTACGCCTTTAAATTCATAGATATTACTCTATATATAAAACAGTGTCTGTGTATATTTGGTTTGTATAAATGCATACGGTTTGTAGTAGTGTGTACGGTTTCTGTTTTTAAAATCTTTGATATCCGGAAATATTCACTCCAAAATTTAAAACTTTTTCCTGAAAATCAATCACGTAAAATACCAATATGTGCAATTAAAATTCGAAAGTAACAACAATTTATTTTACCATTTTTCAGAAATTAATCAAAACTTAACTTAAGCCTTTTAAAACTTATCAATTTGTTTGAGTAATCGAATGATTGTATAACATAACGTAAATTATATAAAGTTTACGTATGTGTAATGTGGTTATATTATAGAAATAACGAATTAAAATCTTTATAATGACTCAAAAATGTCAAGTAATTAATTTTGACCATTTCTGGATGTTTCATTACATTTATATAGAAACTATTCCATACACCATAGAGAGGAAGCTTAAAATCTGGTATGTAATAAAATATTTCTTAAAATCCTATCTGATATTATATGCATGCATATTCAAAACATGTTGAAAATTCACTAATATAAAGTAATTTCACGTAGTAGGGCAAATTCTCAAATTATGTCAATTCTGGCTTTAGTTTCAAACTTAAGAGCAGTTCATTGTTTATCTATTGGCTGTTGTAAACATGAAAAAGAATAGGAAGGGCATTATAGTAGTTCGTTACGTAGCGAAAAACTGCATTATAGTACAGAAACTCGTGGAATTTTTCATCATTACGCTGTGGTTCACGGGCAATACTGTGCATGTACATATTTATAGTTAGGATTACTAGTTATTAAAAAAACTATCATATCCGTTAACAATGTGCAGCATATGAGATTTATTCAACATTTCTATTAATACATCTTATTTTTAATAATGATTCTAAGCCATTCTTTGAAAAATTTTAATACCCAGACCGAAGGCTGAGTACGAAGTAGCTAGTTTACTAATATAAAACGGTAGTTTATAGATTAATGAATATACCATACAATTTCCGAATTTTGTTGTCATACAAGATATGTAATTTTGAAAAAAAGATGGATCTGTCATAATGCATTTCTTAATACAATTTTTATTTTCTTAGTTGCTCATAAAATTAGTTAAAATTCGTCTCATAAATAATGACGCATAAATTAAATATGCTACAATATTTCCCACGTAAATTTAAACCTGGTAAAAATTAGAGCGTAAAATAAGACTCAAAATGGTCGCAGACATTTTTCAAGATACAGTAAAATTGCGTATAGCGTCACTGATACGTATTATGACCTATTTATGTATGCATGTAAAGCTATGGATGTAAGTTGTGTGACTTATATATGTACTTTGTATGGGTATGTGTATTTAAGGTGATAATTTTTTATAACATCAAAAGTTCAGTGTACTTTTAATTAAAATTTTCAACCCTCCAACACCCCTGAAATAAATCTTTGGATACACCATTGAAAAAGAGCATACTTTTTTTTTCGAACATGCAGATTTCGGTGTTTTCATCCAACAAACATGCCTCTAATACTAAACTTAAACGTCCCGAGGAGAGTCACTCTATTCGAAATCAAGATTTCAAACGACGCAATTTTTCACCAGAAATTCCTGCAGACTTTCGAATCGATAGAGCGGCAGAAGTGGCTTGAAGAATTTCTCGAAAGAATTTTGGAAAGTAGATTTTAGCATTCGCAGAATGCAAGGCTGCTTCGAATATCGCTCTACGCCAGATTGGGAATATTTCAGGAGCCCTAAATATGCATGAGTGTCTGCAAGTGTTTACATAAATCAACATAACCGAATTGCTTTCGATTTCGTTTAGAAAGTTTACTTCCAATGGCTTCAGAAATAAGTTTTACTTATACTGTTAGCAGAATAATGTAGTTATGATTGCTGTTATACTTTTATAAGTTGATGTGCATACACATGTTCGAGAATGCGTACACACACACACTTTATATATATCATATATATATATATCATATATATATAATATATACATATATAATATATATATATATATATTTGATATATTTATATGATATATATATATATATATATATATATATATGATATATATATGAATATTATATATATATATATATATATATATATATATATATATATATATATATATATATATATATATATATATATATATATATGTATGTATGTATGTGTAATATACCAAAATTATTTAACTAATATTTCCTTAAAAACCTCCTTTCTCCCATACTAATTACTTTAAATCTTTTTCCCAGATTCTAAATGGTTTAATCAGGGGAGTAATTTCGACTTCTTCCTAAAGCTTTGGATCCTAAAACTGTAAACTTTCTGTCTATTCAGCACGTTTCCCAGATGGTTTCGAGTTTTGCTGATATTGCATTTAATTCGCATATTAAGTTGTTTTTTACTGTGG
Organism: Pardosa pseudoannulata; assembly: GCA_032207245.1. NCBI lineage: Eukaryota > Metazoa > Arthropoda > Arachnida > Araneae > Lycosidae > Pardosa > Pardosa pseudoannulata. The sequence goes on along the minus strand of CM063506.1, from coordinate 164,974,345 downwards.
GAAATCTTTTTCTGTCATCGCTCATGGATGCACCTGTGTTCGATCAGCTTGAACGTTGTGGTTTTTCTTTGTCTATCGTTCAGTAGAATAGATACGCTTTGTATCTGCTCTGGAATAAATTTTCAATTAGACTTCTGCCGTTCTCTTCAACATGAGGCCCCACTGCATTTTTATTACTGCTCTCTCTCTCTCTCTCATATATATATATATATATATATATATATATATATATATATATATATATATATATATATATATATATATAATTATTGATTATTATTATGTCGCAAAGAACTGCAAATTATTTATTTTATATATTTTCATATAAATATATTTATTCGTGCATTCTATGTATGTAAAAATCTTTATATAATTTTGTGTCTGTCTGTTGTACTCATAGACTAAGTTTTCTAAAATTTGAAATTCTTGGATATCCTAAATCTGTAAATTTTTAACGTTCGATATTCATTTTTTTTTCGAGATTTTATGTTTTATTCCAAGCATTATTTTTAAACGCATTAATTTTTTTATTTATATCATGTGGAAGAATATTTTACTGTGACGTATTGTTATTACGTAATTGTTTTCTTTTATTGCAGGAATAAAATATCATTTATCAATATAAATAGTTGAAAAAATTTTCTATATTATGAGCCATTTCTTTAATATTATCATTTCTTTTTTTATGTTATTTTCTCCTATATATTATTTTATATAATATTATATATATATATTTATATATATAAATATATTTTACTATTTTAAATATATTTTTGGTTAATTATTACGTACAATAAATTTTATATATTTCTGAAAATACAAATTTATTTCATACATATTTTATTGTTTATTACAAAAATTTGTTTAAAATATGTATGTTATACATAAATTTGCTATGTATATGTGTACGTGTGTGTGTGTGATGGGTAATTTGTCCCAATACAAAGGGAAGAGAATATGTAGCCATGGCTAAAACATCGTTGAAACAAAAGAAAAAATAGGATAAAAATGAACAGAGTTTATTGAGGCAGCTTCTCTCACAGACTTCTGTCAGAAAAACACATCTCGACGTTCATTTTTATAGTTGTAAAGGGCAACCAAACATAAATGTCAAGTCACCAGTCACGCGGTGACGTCATGTGACTTAGTTTAAGCGTCACGAGTTACATAAAGCCCTTATTCAATAGGAAGTTTCTCGTTTCGAAATAGCCAAATTAGAATGATAAACAACGGTTTGCCAGAAAAGGATAGAGTTGTCAGAAAATTATTTTTAGAAAGAATAATTATGTTGGTTAATTTTTAGATTAAATAGGTCCTTAACCTCCCCCCCCACACACACATGTACAAACACACACTAGATTATAGATTCTCCCGCATTAGTTTAAATGTATATATATGTAAGGGAAATTCTCAGGGATTTTCAAATCTTAAATCAAGGGCTAAAAATTCCAGCGTCCTTTTGCATTCCCCTTTTTAACCAATAACCTAAATTGGCCACTGCGGCTACAGTTTACGCCCTCGGAGAAGGGGCCTGACCCATTATAATCCTACATAACCCTAGCGGACAATTTAGGAAATTTCCAAATAAAAAAGATATACAAGCTGTCGGATGCAGATTTTTCTAGATATATTTTCCCACAGATGTTGACCCAGGTGTTGCGGGTCTTGTACATAGAACTTCATGCTAGCTGACCCTTTAGTTTGTCGTGTCCCTATGATGAAGGGGAAACCGTCCTCCAACGATATCTTAATAAAGATCTGTAACTAAAACGGTATCATTTTTATGGCCATGACTGCAACCATCCATCGAGAAGTCCGTCTAATTACAATAATATATATATATATATATATATATATATATATATATATATATATATATATATATATATATATATATATATATATATAAACTATTCCCTCGAGAAAGGGCATACAGTAATATGGTACGATAAAAAAAAATTAAATGAGAAAAAGCTACAAGAATTAAGAATAAAACTCAATCTAAATATTTCACTTAATTAAAAAAATATATCATGGAAAAACTCATTAGTATAATTAATGAATGCAAAAGATGACAGATTCTGGAATCCGGATTACTCGCAGAGAAATACTAATGGAGAACATTAAAAGGAGTCCAGCAAAGGAAAATATAGAGTGATAGAGACGTTCAACTTCGCAATTAATTTTAAATGGTCAAAAGTGTGCCAGAGTGATGAATGAATTCACCATCCAGGCTTCCTAAAAACGGGTAAGGGAGGGGAGGAAAAAAAATGTCCGAGCCAAAAGACGTTTTACTGTAAGTGATTTCAACCCTGATAGTCAATGATAATTTATTTTTTACGTTATTCATTTCATTTTTTGAGTAGATTGGAAAATTAACGTAAGGTTCAGTATAATTAATTGAAGTATCCATTGTTAATTTTTTATTCTAATTTCTTAAATATAGGGAGTTTACAAATATAATATTAAAATATTACGGTTATTTATATAAAAAGAAAAAAATGACAGATGCCTGCTAGCGTTGTTTTATAAATTTTAATCCCTTAATGCCAATATCTAATTTTAGATACATCTAAAATATAGCTTATAGAATATTTTATGCTTTCTTAGAATGAACTTTCCTTCTGAGAGTAGGTAGAAAGGAATTCTATCACCAGTTTACAAAATTTTCTAGTAATTTTTATAACTTATAATTTTTTCATTTGGATAGACATTTTATGATTTTTTTCAACAGCGCACGTGAATTTACTTCTTTGTTAGTTACAGGGACCGAAATCTCGACAAATTGCTATATCTATTATAAAACTATTTTACAGTATTTTATATGTAATACTAATTATATTATTTTGAAGTTGTTTTCCTTTTTTTTATAAATGGCATCCTAATTATGGCATTTCATAAATGTCTAAACGATATTTGATAGTAACGTGCTACAGTATTTAAAGTTCTATTAATTTCACATTTATTTTATTTAGTCCATTGTAACATTTTAAGATATCCATCGATATGGAATCGTCAGATATTAATTGGACATTAAAGGTTTAATGAATAATGCTTAACCCATTAACGCCCGGATATTTCTGATGACTATATATTAGTAAATACCTATAATGACTATATATTATAAATTAATTATAGACACCTGGAAATAAACTAAAATAGGAAATTTAAACACATTTAAATATGGCATCAAGTCATCATTAGAGAGGATGTGTCATTTTAAAACATAATAAGATGTCTTTAAAAAAAAGGAAAACTTCGTGATAAGAGATTTATTTGCTATCCTATATGAGAAAAGTACTGAAACGAAATGAATTATTACAGATATGGCTATTCACCGTGATTTTGACCGGTATACGTTCAGAATACGTTCCTATTCTAAGCTTGAAAATCATAAAATGCCGATCGAAATGACAAAATTATAGAGAAGATCCTATTTGAAAACTTGGGAGATTATTCATAAGGTTAATATATATTTCCATTAAAAAAAAGGAAGAATCCCTTCAAGAAAACAGAAACTCTACAAACCATTTTTTGACTGTCCTCAAATGAGGACGCTGGGCGTTAATGGGTTAAGTAAAGAGTATGAAACCGTCTAAGCATGTAGCAGAAGTTATCACTTCACTATCAAGTTTCAATGGTTGCATTTTAGCATTGTTATAACGCTTAGGCAACACTAAAAGTAAAACCTTAAATTGTATAATTTTACTACAATATTTACTCTTCTATTTTATTTGCAAGCTTTATATTCTATTACTGTAACAAGGATTTTACAATATTATAAAAAATATTATTTTGCAGTCCCGTAAAAATAGCTTAAAATAAACCTCTTAAAAAATGTTTTAAAACTTTATTTTAAAACATTTTTTTTAAAATAAACGTTCCTTCCAATCTTTTAACAAGGTTGGTAGAGAAGAAGTTGGAGCAACTGTTTCGTTACAAAGTTTTAAGAAGGTTTTTTATTATTTTTAACAAGATTAGCACGTTAGTGTTAATGCAGCCTTTTCACAACAGCAGTTTTATTAAGCTTTTGATTACAACCTTTTAATAAGGCTAGTAAAGAATAGGTTGCCTCAACCAAATGAGGATTTATTGTGGATGCACAAGATTCTGAGAAAACAAGTTAATCCTTGTAGTTTGACTGCAGAAATGATGACATTATGAAATTATTAAAAAGTCTGCAATTATATAAATGTTATATTAAGTGATCAATTAATAAAACTGTAATTTAAAACTTTTAGAGACACGAATATATATATATATATATATATATATATATATATATATATATATATATTTATATATATATATATATATATATATATATATATATATATATATATATATATATATATATATATATATATATATATATTAAAGATCCGTTACGTGACCCTAGCGAAAGAAGAGCGGAAGGTGACCTTTCGCAAAGGACAGTTATGGTTAGCGGCAGATAGAAGAGTGTGATCCTAACAATAGCTGTTTGTGTACTAGGTCCCGTTCACAAACCTACGACTTACGCTTAAATGGACGTGATTGAAAACTGTCGGTACGCTGGAGCCAGTGCGTCTGATCCTTTGTGAGGGCTATTTGAGTGAAAAGGCTCGGTTAATAATTCATAATCGAATGATGCTATTGTTCATATACGTTCCCCGTTACCAGTACCGCAAAAGGAATTTAAGCTGTTTGGGTCGGTTGACTAAAAGACGACCTTTAGGCCACATCTGGAAACGGATCAGCTGATCTAGGCGGGGAGTGACCGTAAGATTGCGTCAAACTGGGTATGGAAAGTTCCGGAATAATCACGTGAAAGGAACCGGGACCCCTATAAAAGTAGATTGGCAGAGCCAAAAAGAGGGCTTTTTCTTGAGTTGTTTTGGAGCTGTTTTTTGGAGCTCGAGAGGAATCCACTCGTCTCTTCGATTTCCAGAGCTTGCTTTGCTTTAGAGACTGCCAGCGTCTCTGTTTTTACTAGGAAGTCGACTTTCGACTTTTGGATCCCATTCCCATTATCCTACTATATTTTTCGACTTCGTGCATAGAAGTAGGTTGGTGAGAGTGACCCTTACTCTCATTTTGGATAGTCTTGCATCTTGAGTTTCCTCAACGAACTCCAGCTTGATATGCACTCTGAGCGTTTGAACCTTAGTGTGAAAACTGTCTGTACTGATCGTCAGCCCGGAGGTTATAGTGTTAGAGTTTCGTACCGGCACTCATTAGCGAACTGTTTCAGTGTTCGAGAATTACTTTGTTCACTGTACCCACTCATTGTAATTGTGTTACGTTATCTCAGCACGAGATCTCAGAAGATTTAGAATCTGCTGAAACCCGTACATAGCTGTACATAAAATATTCACTCGAATAAAGTATTTAATATAGAGTACAGTAGTCCAGCCTGTATCATTCACAGGCTTTGCCTACCCCTACTTCAGGAGGTCACAATACATACATATAGATAGATAGATGACAATTTTAACCAAATTAAACAGTTTAATGTCTTATATCACAATAGCTTAAGTCCGTCTGTCAGTGAATTTATGAAGCTGCTGCCTCTATTCCATGACACTTAAGATTGCCTAGCACTTCTTTTTGGAAGGCGAGAACGAAACTTGATTATTTGTGCTAGCTTGAAAACCACACAAACATCAATTCATAAATTTCAAGAAAAAATACCACTTACCTGGGACAGCTGATGTATGTGACCAGTAGACAGAATTAAGATTTATTTCAGCGTTAGTTTGAGAGGCAGATAAAAAAAATTAAGTAGGGGGAACACTTCTTTATCTGACATTTTATGCTTGAAAAGATTAGATATTAAAATAAGAAATAGAAAATGGCGAATTTTGTGTTTATGTATACAGAGATAGAGAGAGATAAATGCATGTGTTAATGTATATTAAAAATAATGCTGTATGGCGGCATTTCAGACATTGTCAATAGCGATATCTTTAAAAAGAGAGCCCATAAAAAATTCTGTTTAATAGAATTAAAAATACCATTTTAGCATTCTAAGAAGAGCGTTTTTAAAATACTTTTCTGTTTATTAAGAGATTAAATAATTCCTTTAGAAAACCTTTATTTAACGTTAAGGAATTTTTTCAGAGGAATTAATTGCTTTAA
>CM063506.1:164883225-164965725 GCA_032207245.1 Pardosa pseudoannulata | reverse complement strand
TTTTTGTTCATTTTACATTTTTAAGTAAAGATATGTCATTAAAATTAACATTTCTAATATTTTTAAGCATTTGTTACAACTTTTTTTCTTTCTATGAAAGCATCACAAAACTGAAGTTTACCTTTAGTCTCGTCGATATTCCAAGTTAATTTTTGGAATTCCAGTGAAAGCAAATCTAGGAGGCGGATCCGAAGGATTATCACAATTAATTTAAAAAAATTGTCTTGCTTGACTGATTCTATCTGTACTACTATCAGAGTTAGTACTATCCAGGTAATCTAGTAAACTTTCGCTACTATCATTTACAGATAATTCAGTTTCTGATTTCGAGTCGCAGTTCGAATCACAAGAAATGAGCTCCATAAACTCTGAATTATCCAGTACTTAAAAGTAAAAATATATTAGTCAACTCTTACATCAATAAAATTATCAGGCGGTTAGTAAAATATAACCAGAAAGCTATACACGGAAAGATAACAATTCGTCTTCTGATACAAAACATGCGAAAAAACCCGCGCTTTTGATCCAATCAGAAGTGAAAATACAATACATTGCTAACTGTCATTTACTAGACAACTATCATCATCTATACGAATAATTTGTTACTAAAATTGGAAAAGAATACAGCCGAAATAGGGCAAGCGAAATAGAAATTAGATTGCCCGTCCACCGTACGGTCAAATCAGTAAAGGACCGAAAGCTGTGTCCGTACGGCGTACGGTCCAAACAGGGACGGGGTTAATATATTTATTCAGATAACTAATACAGCAGTATTGTTATCTATATCAACTGTTATGAATTCCACGTCACTAAGATTCTTTTAATTTTTGGTTTCCACAAATATCTCAAATCTAACCTCATAAACAGAAGAACAATGTTTTTGCTTTATAAGACACTAATTCGAACTAACCTCTCATACGCTGCTGAAACATGAGTATTAACTGAAAGAAACAGACTCTGGCTGTTTTCGAAAGAAAAGTACTCCGCAGTATTTTAGGAGGTTTGAAACACAACGACACCTGGAGGAGAAGAACAAATTCCGAAATCTATAAGATTTTTAAGGAGCCAGACGTAATAAAATTCATTCCTGTTCAACGTTCGAAATGGGTAGCATACGTGATTAGGATGAATGACTATCGAACCACTAACAGGATCTTCGAGGCCAAACCAATGGGAGTTCGTGAAAGGGGAAGACCAAAAATTCGGTGGATTGAGTGCCTTGAAATAGACTAAAAGTTCCTAAAAATCAAAAACTGGAAGAGTCTGTCCAAAACATCGGACGCATGGAACTAGATTTTGCAGAAGGCCATGGCCCACCCTGGGATGGCGCGCCATTGAAGAATGAGAAGAAGATCCTTTTAAATTTTGCAAATCCTTTAGTTTCCGAGAAATGGCGACAAATGTCAAGAAACTGCAGAACCTTTCGCTAGAAGGTATCTTTATCTATTGTAAAATGGAAAAATCAAATATTGATTAATTAAACGAACCAATTTAGAACTTCACGGAATTGAAATACCATTTTTTCGCTTGCACGAACTGAGGTTGAGCATTCCAAAATGGGCTCATTTGTATTCCTCGAACTCAGTGCGCGCGCGCCACAGACAAAGTGTTAAATAAATAATTAAATTATAAAATCCACAATGTGTCATGTGCGACTAATTGATGGGACGAGACACGTTCAGTATAATCTAGTATATTCTAAATAAATTCGATTGTGTTAATTAGAGTTCCGCCAAAATAAAGCATAAAAATGCATAAATTACTTACGCAGCAAAAGCTATCAAATGTCTTTCTTAATTTAACTATATTACTACTATAAAAAATCTCAAAAATAAGCTAAAGCATTGTTAGAAATTAATAATATAATTTTTACTTAGAATTTTCTGTGAGGACACCCTCACGTTCTAAAGATATATAAATAGACATTATTGATTTTTTTTTAACCCAGGATACTCGTCAAGTTTTCGAAGATCTCTCACATAAGTAATGTATTCTCGAATAAATTTTTTTTTATTATTATATTTTTTTACTAAATCATCGATATTTCAGTGGTGCAATTAGAGAAAATATGTCCGCAAACGAAAACTTCGAAATAGAGATTGACAAAGCCATGAGGATCACTTTTTTGTTTCTAAATAGGTACATTATAAATGTCACAAAAAGCTAAAAATCCTGACCTTTAAAAATTTCTGGAGCATTGTCAGAAATGTTTAATACATCTATTTTTGGATCGTTTTTGGAGGTCGAAAATTGTCTGTGACAGCTGGCGGAATGTACGTGCGAAGCTTAGAGGTTAATTTAATATTACTACTATAAAGCATTTATCTAAATATATCAATGAGATCTGCAATTGTTAGTAATAATATAATCATACAATGTAGAATTTTCTGTGAGGACACCCTCACGTTCTTTAAACTGATGATATCTTTGGCAACCCAGGATACTGAGGGTTTTCAAACTGTTTTGTCTCTCCAATTTTGTAAGTGGTCTCGGATAAATTCTTCTATTTATGCTACTTTAAATTATCGTTTACCATATAGAAAGATCGATGCGGAAAACTATAAACGCAGAAAATCGAAGTGATCACCTTAAGTTTAAATGAAAGGTTCTAAATTATAAAAAAAAGCTAAAATCCTCTTTTGTATTGCAAGAAATGTTTAAAACTTACATTTTTAGTATAGTGATAATAATTGCTCAAGATGTTAACTGAGTTCAGGACCCACAGGGAATTCTGAGATTTGAATTTTTGATATCCAATTATTTATTAAAGTTTACTCTTTGCTGATTTCATTTCAGTGCAATTTACGCATAAACACACGCTGTGTATATAAGCACTCATTTTGAACACATGGAGCTCAAAAATTACTCTACGTGTACTCAATAAAATATATAAATTAATTTTAAAAGAAAATGGAAAGAAAAAAGTCTAGTTTAAAAAATACTATCATATCCCTCATTTTATTTCCCTTTCACTCTTTATTTAGTTTTGCTCTTTTTTTTCTATCTGCGAGTACCGTTTTACCTATCAATCTCCTCGATTCCAATTTTTGCTTGTCACAATTTATTATTAATTTGTTTATCATTGCTCTGTTGGTCGTCTATTCAGATATTTAGATTAACTGAGTGGCTATATAAGTGTTCGTTTTCTATCTTCCTATTCTGCTTTCACAAGTAACATAGTCCGCTAGCAATTAATGCAACGCTATCGAAGTCAAAATACCTTCAAAATCCTTACTATTTGTGTCTCACTTTAATATTCTATTTAATGCATATGTTCGCATCAGTAGTTTTAGGCTATACATTCTGGATAAAGAAATACTCTTGTACAAGAAATATTAATTTGTATATTAGTGTAGTTGTCGTGGGTCAAGAAAGATGCACATTTTTGTGTTTTTCTTTCCTATTCTGCATAAAATTTCAGTAAGTAAAATTAAAAGTTCATAGTAAGTTAGCAAGAAGTTCCATAAATCATTCATTTTCCTGCAACAATTAGATCATTTCTCGAGAAAACCACAATAAAAAATGTAAGAAATTGTCTCTTTCCCAGCCATGCAGTCGAATTTTCACTACACATACTAAACATTCTATACAAAATTTTATATTTTCCCCATATACTAGATAGTAATAAAACAACAAAACATTCCATTGTCATAGAGAAACAGTCTGAAGCTAAAATTAAATTGTTTCGTTAGAGATGAATTGCCGAAAGTATATTTTTTTATTTCATAGATTTCGGGTTTCTAAAATTTTACCCGAGACACTTCCATATGGCTTTTATCATGAAATTAATAGCAAAAAGAGTTCCATATTGCTCCCGTTTATTTAATTTTTACTTTTACTTTGTTCTCTCTATTTTAGACAGTGAACTCACAATTTCTCAAGCTGTAATTTCTTCTTAATATCTCCCCATGATATAAGGTTTATTATCCTGTTAGCCACAACATTTTTTAGAGTAATCCTGGAAACTGATCACGTTACGTAAGTGTCTTTTGGTTTTTACGCGATTCAAAACTGAAAATACTTTTCTGCTGATGGAGAAGCCTTTCAGATTTTTTTTCATATGTTATGCAAATTTCTTTAAGTATTAAAAAATGGATCTAAAAAACAATTTCTCAGATACTTTAAAATTTTTAACTAGAATCATGTAAGGAGACACATTCCCTTTAAAGCAACTTTGAATCGAATATTTTATTTTAAATTTAGCCCTTAATGTCTATATTATCGTACATGCAAAGGAATATCAGCCTTCAGTGTTTTCATTTAACACATTGTATGGGGGACACGTACTAGTACGTTTTCTGACGATTGATACTTGAGCGCGGGTTACGTACTAGTATGGGTTAGTATAACAACATGGTTTGTTTGTGGGTACAAAAATAACGGTATATACAGCAAAACGAAGCCGAATGTTCTTGTCTACTACATAGATTCTGGAAAAATTGAGACAAATAAAAACTAGTTTTGACATCAGTCGATGCGGAACCACAGAACGGGAATGTTGATAAGAAAATCAATTTAGATTTAAAATTAACTTTTTATTTATCCTTGCGAAAAATTATATATATATATATATATATATTTGTTTATATATTTATTTAAAATTTAAATTCATTTTCTTTCAGTAAAATGCATTTAATTATTTTTTAAATTTTACTTTTTCAGTTATTTTAAAAATTTTACTTTCAGTAAAATGCACTCAAACTTATGGTTTTCTTAAAGGTATGATATTAAATGTAGAACAGTATGGTTTTACAAGTTATAACTCGAATACTTTAACGGGATTTGTTTTAAACTATTTAAATATGTCGAGAGAATTTAAAAATAAAAAAATAGAACTTAGTATTCATTTGTAGTAACTTTCATATTAGAAGTAGTTTAGTGTAATGTTTATTTATCAAAATGGACCTTTTTCTGTTAAGTGAAAAAAATGGAAAAACAGACCAATAGAATCGCGTTTTGATTAAGATATTAAAATTAAAGCAAACACTCTCAAATTAATCATTCGCTTTTAGTTGTTTCTCTAGTCCACCTTATTTATTACCTACCTTAATATTAGTTGTTTCTCTAGTGATATTGCCTTGTAACAGGAAAGAACCATGTTTAGACAGTAGTGGAGATTCCCCATTTCTCACTTACTTTCGGAGGCTTTATATCAAGTTTCATAAACTCTCATACAAATTAATGTATGAATAAAATTAAGATTTATAATGTGGTGAATGAAATCATTCTTTATCAAGTGCAACGGAAAAATGACTACCATAACCTATATTTTGAGGAAGACATTAAACCGAGAGCAAGCACTTTCTGGAAATTAATCATTCAAAGTTGTTTCACTGCAACTAGTCTCCCTCAATAGTTATATGGTCTTGTAACAGGAAAGGAACAAGTATAGACAGCATTGGACATTCCACATCCATCACCTTCTATCAGTGAAACATGCATTTCATTTCTCTTCGTGTAGATCTTTCTGACATTTGCATATTATTCAATAAGTAGAATCATTTCTTTTAGATCTGTCAGGAAATAAAATGGTGGGGAGATAATCGAATACTTGAGATCCACTATAGTGAATATTCATAATTTTATTCCTTGGTCTTATGTCTGATATTTTGGACACGGAAGCATGTACTGTCATTTATGTATATGACGAAATATTTTACTTTGTATAATTGCTTTTGTGGCATTTGAGTATTTACATGTATCACAAATTTGGACAAAGAAATAATTTTGTTCTGGTACGATTGTGCAGCTACACAATTGTTAATCTTTTCAAGTTTAATCACATTTACTTGAACGATACATTTTGGAAATAATCTTCCAATTTGACTGCATTTTTCTATGTTTCTTTGAAGCTTTTTTCTAATTTTATTGACTGAACCCTTTCATGACTATGACCTTATTTTATATATCACGAAAAATAGCCTGTAGAATTTTTATGTTATCTTAGAACGAGTATTCTTTTAGAGAGTAGGTAGAGCACAATCTTATGAACAATCGACAAAAATTTCAAGTGATTTCTATTAATTATATATTTTTCATTTGGATTGACATGTCAGGATATTTCGAACAAAGCACATAAATTTATTTTTTCAAGATTTACATAGAGTAAAATCATAACATTACTTTATTTATTATAGAATTTCAATTTACAGCACTTATTTTACATATACTACCAAAACTGTATATTTTCATGAAATATTTCCTTTGTTATTTATGGCATCCTTTGATATCTAAAACGATAGGTGATCACTAACAACACATACTGTAGTATTCAAAGTTGTTTAAACTTCCTCTTTTTTATGCTGTGCAATCCATAATAAATTATATTTAAGAAATGCATCGATATATAATCGAAAGGATGATTCAGGCATTAGAGATTTAAAGGTCCACTTAACTTCTAAAGAAGTTTTGACTAATCTCAATTGTTCTTTATATTTAATAAAACTACATCAAAGCTATCTCAAAGCTTTTACTAATTCTATTAACATAATAGACTGGTTCCCAAAGAAGACTATACCGCCTTCCAGGTATGGTTTGGTTTAGTTTAGTTTGGAGAGCTACGTCCTACTTTGCTTCAACCCGAGGGCTAATGAAATTGGGAAATACTGCTTAAAACAGATTCTGAACAAAAGCAAGCATCCATGACAGAGTGAAATTCGAACCCAAGAACTCCGGTACCGAAGGCCAGCATCCTTATCATTCGGCTATCGTTCGGCATACCGCCTTCCAGCGAGCACTGACAAAATCTATCGACACAATAGCGGCTCAAAGAATCTCTGTCCACCTCAAAGTTAATATCGGAACCTGACTTTTCAAGTAAGAACATTACAACAGAGATAGAAGGGGACAATGCACCACTACCTGCAAAAGGTACAACAGCCAGATCCCCATAAAAACACTTAATGGTCGCTACAGCGTATTTGCATGCCATAAAATTGAGATTTATATTCCTCAGGAGTGGTAAAATTCACGAATCCACGAAGTAATTTCCTAAAATTTTCTCTCTACTCTGAACTGATATCTATTCGTGCAGTAAAGTACAAGCATTAGAGTAAAAATTAAAATTAAAATTGGAAACAATACGAACAAAAACATAACAAAAACAAATCCTATTTCAGTAACATGAGGGATGCTACTCTACAGAATGTGCACATTTCGTTTCTAATTGTTGCAATTTATCATAATAAATCTTGCTATTATAATACATAGGGGCAAATTCACCAATGTCTCGTTTCTCACCTACCGGCTACAAATTTGCGGAGATAAGCAAGTTTAGGGTTAGGTTGGTTTAGGTTTGGAGAGCTACGTTCTACTTTTGCAATGCCAGGTTTAATAAGACTTTGATATACTGCTCAAAGCCGATTCCGAACGTTTACGGACATCGTAGCCACAGAAGGATTCGAACTTGAGAACTTCGGTAGATTCGAATCCTACTGAGGTATGAATGTTCGTAGACATTCAGAATCGGGTTTAAGTAATATGTTCCGGTTTTATTAACCCTCGTGTTGCAAAAATAGACCGTAGCGCTCGAAACCTAACCCGAAACTTCCATATGTCGCAAATTTGCGGATGAAGATACAAGAGAGTGAGAAGAATTCTTACGCTGACCCTGCCTGAGCAATACAGCAACCGACGACGATGAGTCGCGACAGTCGTTGCTCCACCATCAACCGTGTTCATACCTGGAGATCCTCCACTCCGGACTCCAATCTGTCGGGACTTACTACTCAGCTTGCCCTTTTACGATCCGGAGAATCAGGGTCGCCATGACTTAATTCAGTTCGAGTAGGAAACCCTGCAATTTAATGACTCCAATTTGAGTCTTATTAGATGCCATCATAAGGAGAGTTTTGAGCCAATCCTGCTGAATCCAACCGTTCTTTATTTCTAGATTACAATACAAGATATAAAATACAATGAATTATTTGCAATATTTACAAGTTTTTATAAAAAAGTCTTCAATGCAAAAGATCAGACAACGCTCCATGATTTTTTCGAGTCCAATACTGCTGTTTGGTGAAGAACATAGTCAACATCCACAAAGTTCCTCGGGTAGTACTTTTTCGTTAGATCGTCGAAGAGACTGCAGCTGAAGACGGTGTGTTTAGGATCACCAACTTCGATCTGCATCAAATCGCATCTTAAAAAAAACCTCCTCTGGTAATTGGGGAATGCACCATGTCCCGTCATAATCATGTTAAGGAAAAACTTTACATGATATCTAAGTGTGTTTACCTGGGAAATGAGGTTGTAGGTCTGACTTCCTCTATGGCTATTAACCCAGAGGTTCTGCCACTGTTTAATCTTATCAGCATATAAATTATTTTTTACTTTTGTAATAGACAGTTTGACTTGCCTATCAATTGTTGGTTTATTAGTATCTTTTTTAGGAAAACCATCCACTATTTCGTTGAATAGTTCCCCATTGTGGGCTTTAACCCAGGTAAACTATCTAGTCTACCTAGTCTACGTAGAGTCGTCTACCTAGAGGAGAGGAGGATTCTTCTAACGTCCTGAGCCAATCCATATCCATTTGGAAGATAGAGAGTGAGATATGAGAGATACGCGTTTAACTTGAATTTAGCCCACAATCCCCTGTATTTTTTTTTTACCTCGTTCAGTTAAAAATTCATTAAAACTGCTTAAAAAATTTAATGATTAGAATAACTTTCAAGCATTTTATTGCAGGCTATATTAAACTGTAATCCCATTTTTACTTTAAACTTTGGGTAAATAAATCCCCATACATCATAATCCCTTCCCGGTTTTTCCAGAGCTGAACTCGGGCAGGCGAAATGTACCATCCTGGCTCATCCCGAGTGTAGCTCGGGCACTGTGCAATCAGTCTTTCCCGAATTATTTCACACGTGCTTTTTTATGGTTTCGAATGCTTTTGTTTACCTTTCTGGCTTCTAGATTATTTACTGCTCAAAGAAAGACAGTAGAGGGAAGAAGGTAAGGAGAGAAACAAGGTTCTACTGTCCAGACGGCGATGTTGGACTCTGTGTAGTACCGTGTTTCCGATTGCATCATATCCGAAAAAAATTTTGATTAATAATTTCATTATCATTTATATAAATGCATAGGGTATAAATGCAATTTAATTTAGATAAAAGCTAGGTATTCCAAGCTTTATATTTATAGTTAATGTGAATTGACTCCAAAGTCTAATGATTTCTGACGCACAGAAAGCCAACTATAGAGGTAAATTACTCATTTATTTAAATTGATTTTTTTACATTAATTTTTAGGAAATTTTGTATGCGAATGATGCTATTATGTTTAAAAAGCTATGTATGTATGAAAATAAGCATAAAAAATTGACATTTTTGACCCATAATCCCGAAATAAAATTAACCTAGAAGGGGTTTAACCCAGAGGTTCTGCCCCTGTTTAATCTTATCAGCATATAAATTATTTTTTCTTTTGTAATAGACAGTTTGACTTGCTTATAAGTTGTTGGTTTATTAGTGGCTTTTTTTAGAAAGACCATTTACTATTTCGTTGAAGAGTTCCCCATTGTGGGTATTAACCCAGGTAAATTTATAACTTTCTAGAGAAGATGAGGATTCTTCTCACTTCCTGAGCCAATCTCTTAGGAAGATGATTATAAAGAGAGATACCAGAGATACGCATTTGTCTTGAATTTAGCCCACAATCCCTTGTATTTTTATGCCCTATTCAGTTAACAATTCATTAAAACAGCTTAAAAAATTTAATGATTAGAATAACTTTCAAGCATTTTCTTGCAGGATATATTCAACTGCAAACAAATTTTTACTTAAAACTTTGTGTAAATACATCCCCATTCATCTTAAGAAGCCTAAAATATATCTAAAATGAATAAGCTCCTAATTTAATACTTCGGCAAAAGGAAGTATTTCATTTACGGCGTATTCAATTTCACCGGCTGAAACTCTCTCGGAGAAAACACAGTGCTGTGCTGTAGCGTTTATTATTTTTATTTCCCTCTTTGGGCTCCTTTTGTGATCGGAAGCCGAACGAACTCCTGTAAACATATCGCGTAACACGTTCCATTGAAAAACAGATCACTAGGTAACTAAGTTTCACTTCAAGATTAATTCCGATTTCTCTCTCCCGCCAAAATAACGAACCATGCAGTGAAAAAAAAGGAGAAATACTTCTTCGTTCTCGAAAGAAAACCGCTCCCTTCTCCCCCATCCTTCCTCTGGTACGAAAGGGGGTGTTTACTATTCAAGAGCACGCCGACCAAGTTTGAAAGGCAAGTCTTGCCTTTTCCTTGCTCTAATGAGCTTACGGATTTTACTTTGCTGACTGCGAAAGGCCAAAACTTTTAATACGAGGTTTCAAAAGTGCGCGATTCGTGCCTGATCGATATAATATAAGGATCCAATGAAAGAGTTACGGGTTTGATTAATTTTCATTTCATTAAAAGCTACGGCGGATGAAACGTGGCCGAGTTTTGCCGAAGTAGATTATTATCCAGTGCCGAACTCTATCGAATAAATAACGATGTGTTCAGCACTCTCTACTGATGTACGGGGTTCTGTTCGTAGGAGGAAATTAGGCGGCTTCTTGCTTCTTTCTATTCGAAATAAAGGATGGTCCCTATTAGAGAATTTTGGCTTACGTTGTTCTGTTCTCAAATAAAAATGTATAACTTATTTTTTTTTGCTTCCAGGAGTTTCTAAGAAACCTTCTTTCTATTCAACCTTTCGAAAACTCTTTTTTTATCCAAAACTTATTTTTATTAAGCAATAGCTAAAAAAGGGAAACATTTTGCTTTAGTTTGGAGTATATTGTTTTAATTTTAAATTTCTTCAATTCCTCCACTGTCCAAAGTTTGGTCACCAGTGAGCTACATAGCAGATATATATATATATATATATATATATATATATATATATATATATATATATATATATATATATATATATATATATATATATATATATATAATGGCTGATAAGTGTTTCCGGAGGCGCTTGTTTGTGTTTTTGAAGGCCGGCAGTACATCTGGAATTGAGGACTTCTCTTTTCGGAAGGGGTCAAGTGTCGATAATGCTGAACTCCCCTCACCACCCACCCCTCGAAGGAGAGAAAGAAGATCTGCAAGAGAGCAGCTGGATTCGGGCCTGCGATTTGGAGACATCTTTCGGTTCGATGGGAGAAAACACGATGACAGTTTTATATTTGGACTTAAAGGAATGTTCGGTTTTATCCTTTCTGACTCCTGCAGGCTCCGAAGTTCTAAATATGACATTTTGTTTTACTCTAATGTTTCATGAATCTTGTAAATAAAATCTGTGTTGTCAGTCTAAAACTTTGTAGGATTTATTTAGCCCATGCATCCCAGCGGTGAACTACGACCACACCTACCCCTGTAAAAGTAGACGAGCAGGTCCCACGCAAGCATAACGAACAGGGTGGTATTGCAAAGTGGTCGCCCCCTGGAGTGGGGAGGTGTTCCATTAATATTCTGCATAAATAGATAATTTGTTATCAGAATCAATCAAACTGTACATTTCTACCAAATAATTTGTGAGAGTGCAGCAATGTTTAGGTTGGCGAAACTGATTTGCTCGCCGTACACACACGTTGGGTGTTGAATGCCCAAGTTTTTTTTTTTCGCAACTCCAAGAAGCGTGTGGTGTGGCCAGAGAAAATAATTGCACTTAAACTTCACCAAGTTTTGGAGAATTGTGATTGGTCTCCAGGAGTCGATTCAGGACCATGCTTGGAGTCCCGGTCCTTCTGAGCAGAGCCGGAAAAGGACGCATTGTAAAAAGGACAATGGAACAACGAACAGGATAATGGAAAAAGTGTAGGGTTGCCTGAGTCGAAATAAGGAAGGTAAATAATGCAGCGTTCTCTTGGACATTGGCAATTTTTTTTTTAGGCATAGCATATGGAGTGCTCCTTTTACTTTTTAATTTATATATATATATATATATATATATATATATATATATATATATATATATATATATATATATATATATATATTGCATATTTTCTTGTCGTTTCTTCTAATTTTGAACATTGTAATGTAGAACAGTGGTACTATACTATAATTAAAAGCAATGTAAAGCAACTTGGGGTTATCAATGTCTTCGAAATGACAATGCAATGTACTACACCACAACATAACTGAATTTAGTTTAAAATATAATAGCGAAAAAATTTATCATTTTTTAAAAGTCTTCAATAAATGTTTTCAAAGTATATGTTCATTCAAATCCTTCCTAAATCTCACTTATTACTCTCTCTATCTATTACACTTATTAAGATACAAGAATAAAACCTTTCATGTGACATTTTCAGCTATCATCCATCAACGGGATGCCTCCATTTTTCGATTTCTATCTTGTGCCAAAATTATTTTCCGACGACTATTACGGTTATTAAAAAGTTTAAACGTATGTAAGGGGGAGGGGATACCAGATTACTCGTCCGAGAACATAACAAAAATTTTTGTGGAAAAGTTGAAAAAAAAAACTGGGAATAACTTTTAGAAAATTAATCTTACAAAAGTTGTTTCAGCTCCCGATTGCTTTATCGGGTACAAGAGGAAAAGGGAAAAAAATTGCTGACTGCAATCGTCAATATACATCTATCACCATCTATCATAAGGAATGTTCTATTTTTTTTTAATATATCTGAGAGTTTCTGACATTTACATATTAGTATTCTAGGCAAAGTGGTTCCATATGGTTATATTAAAATTTATTCTATACTAAAGTGTATTTCATTATTCTTGATAAGTTGTTTTGAGTGGTCCAAAAATAGTTCTCCTTTTTGGAATTGCCATTGTTTTATTACCCACTGCATACATTAAAGTTTTAAATTATTTATGAAAGTAATTAATTGCTTCACCACTGAAAGTAGTAGTTTGTGGTTATATTAATGGACATTAATCTGGATAAGTAATTCTTAAACAAAAAAGAAAACTATCATTTGCAAAACCTTAATACAGTTTGTGATCTTATACGCAGGGAGTGCTGCTACCTTCATTATTTAGAAGAACAAATAGATTATTTTTGAGAGAAAGATACAAAGAAAAATTCATTTAAGGTATCCGTCTACGTTCGGAGAAGTTTTTTCTTTAAACGTAGAAACTACTTCATGTTTTTACATTTTTATATTATCATTCATAATTGCACATAAAATTTTATTCATGGAGAATTTTTTATAAAATTTCTAATAAATGAAGAAAATTAAGTTAAAAAATCTGTTTTTTTTCAAAAGGTCTAATTTTTTAATAAATTAAATTATTTCAATATTTTTTGATGCAACACATTTCTTATACACTGGACTAGTGAATCACCTAAAATCTTTGCTTAATTTACATTTGGTAAAAAATTTGGTCCTTCAAAATCATACACATTGAATTTTTAAAGAATTTTCATTACCTTTATATCTAACTATGAGTGTAACATTAAAAATTATCCAAATTTAAATCTTTTAGGACATTCACAAGTAAATACTATCAAAAGTATTAATCATAATTTTCGACAACATATTTTAAGAACTTTTTGAGAAATCACATTTTAAGTTTCAACTTTTTATTAAAATACCGTTTTGAGAAAAACGCATTTGAAGTTTATGAAAGAAATTTAACTATTAAAAAATTAAAATACGTGTTTAAAATTCCTAACACTTTCTTGCTTCAAAACTTTCTCATTGACTAGTTGCTAATTATAAAAAATACTAGAAAAATGTTTAAACTAATCTTGGTGAAAATTTAAAATGTTTTGTCCTAAAAAATGCTCTCTGAAAGGCTTTAAATTCACAACTTCCGGTTCCGAAGCCGTTACTTCTGTTTTGTTTTGACAGATGTCACTGATGTTTAAATAGCTGTCACTTTTCTTTAAAATGCCGTAGAGAAACAAAAACAGATTTAGAAGCCTAAAAGTTGAAATTCTACAATAGAAAAATACAAAAAAATTATGATTTTGGCAAAAAAATGACGTTTTCAAAGATGGATACCTTAAAATTTTTGGAGGTTGAATCGATATCTGATCAGCGATCTCGGTTATTATATTAGTCATCTACATAAACTAACAATTTGTTCTCAGAATCAATCTACCCACGAGGACGTGCAGTACCTGTAGTTACATGAGAATGCGCGCTGGACCTCTGAGTTCCAATGCAATTTTCCTCAGCAAAATACCAACAAAATTGACTTCGATGCTGAACAGAAAATTTATATTTCTCAAAATACTTTAACTTTTGTCATGCGGGTATACTTCACCGCCAACTTACGAAAGCAGCGGACGTTTTTTCAAGAATCGCGTGAATGTTTAGTTACTCAAAAAAATCGCAGTCAATCGAAAACTACTTTGTTTTTTATGAACGAAACTTTTTTTTATTTTACACTTTAATATATACTGTATGATTATTTGAGAAAAAAAAACTATATTTTAACGAAATCCCAAAAATAAACGATTTTTAAATTAAAGTCATTTTATATTGTCTACTAACTTACAACAATACCATGAAACAGTCTGCCTTACAAACTGTTGGTCGACATTCATTTGGACAACCAATATATATCTCCTTAAAGTATTTATGTTATGTTTCGTATATATTAGTTTTTATTTTGTATTCTAAGTTTCAGCAACATCATTAAGCTATTTGTACTATGAACCTTTTGATCACTTTCATTTGGACAACCCTTATATACGTAAAGTACATAGTATTATGTTAATCAATATCCAATATAGATATATCTCGACTATTTGTGCAGTATCTATTACTTTTTATTTTTGTTTATTAAATATAGCAATACCATTAAGCCATTTGTTCTACCAACTGTTAATCCACTTTCATTTGGATGATCCTAACAATTTCAAGTAAAATATTTTATTTAGTATTAACTACTAAAAGTAAAAATTAATTTTCTTAGTTTTATGATTATTCCCTATTAAAACTTATTTAATGTTGCAAAAATACAGTAAGGAAGTTGATATTAAATTAATTCAGGGTATAAAGGGATAAAGGATTTCAAAAAGCAGTTGAAACTTTATAAAATGCTATCGTACAAACAGAAGAAACAAGCTTGAATTTTCTGCATTTTTTAAAATTTAAAACAAATTGAAATATCATAAAAATTAAACTGAAATACAGTAACAATTAATTTTTTTATGATTATTATCCATTAAAACTTATCTAATGATGCAAAAATGCAGTAAGGAAGTTGATATTAAATTAATTCAGGATATAAAGTAATAAAAGATTTCAGTTGAAACAGATTTCAGATAAAGGATTTCAAAAAGCAGTTGAAATTTTATAAAATGCTAGCGTACAAACAGAAGAAACAAGTTTGAGTTTTCTGCATTTTTTAAAATTTAAAACAAATTAAAATATAGTAAAAAATAAACTAAAATACAGTAAAAATTAATTTTCTTTTTTCTATGATTATTCTCCATTAAAACTTATAAAGGATAAAGTTATAAAGGATTTCAAAAAACTGTTGAAACTTTATAAAATGCTAGCGAACAAACAGAAAAAGCAAGCTTGAATTTTCTGCATTTTTTTCAAATTTAAAACAAATTGAAATGTAGTTAATTTACATACTTTTCAATGAGAAGAATTTTAAAGCGTCTAAATATGAATTTAAAATTATTTTAGAAATTTTTCAGAATTAAGTTTTACTGCATGAGTTCATTAATTATAAATATCGTACGCGAAACAACATTTATTTGTTATAGTTATACCTCATATTTTTCCTTTAAACTTAATTTTCTTGTGCTTTAAATCCCATAAATTTCAGATTATTCTTGATTCAATTAGGGTCCTTCATCTAATTGGTATAATAAATAAAATAATAAACAGTCTATTGCATCCTCAATTTTGAAAACATCTCTGATAGCTATATAGCCATTGAATTGGTTTTTACGCTCTGTTTCTCAAAACCTCATTAGTTTAAATTTTTTTTTGTTACTGGAGTATTTTACAGACTCATTACCAGCTGCAAAATATTGGTTTTATACATTGATTTTGTTTCTTTTTTGCAACGCATCGCTTCAGAAAAATTATGAGTTCGTTAAGATTATAATTTTCAATTCGTTTTTTTTTTTATTACCCTCTCGTGTTATGTTTATAGACTATGTTTTCATTTATTAACAAGCTAATCCTAAAATATTTATGTATAAAATGATGTGTTTCTATTTGGAGGCATTTTAACTTAATATAGGTTATAATGATTAATTTGAGGTTTGATAAGTATTAAAATTTAGTTATTGATTTTAAGGGGGTTTTAATTGTTTTGAGCACAATGGTCTTAATTTTTACAAATCTAGGGATAAGGACACTGGTACCTACTGCTTAAAGCCGATTCCGTGTAATTGTTTTAGCACTTTTTGAAAATTCAAATATATGGAGAAGAATTATACATATAACTATTATTTACAAAAAGGAAAATTTATTAAGAAAATTCACTTTGTGTCTATTCTAGTTAAAATTATTACAACCAAAATGCCGAAGCCAAATAATCGCATTTGTTGAGGTCAGGGGATCGGATTGATTACACATTAGGAAAGTGGTGGCTGAAAACACTTCTTCTGTGGAGTGATTTTTCAGAACGTGCTAAACAAGAAGGCTAATGTGTAGAGGAGGTCTAGCTTAGCTTTTGGCTTTGGAGGTATTTCAAACATCTAGTCCGTCTTTATAAATCAAAAACTTCACACTATCTAAAAGAAAGCATTTTAAGATATGATCTCAGAATTTCCCCGGACACACTATGGTCATTGTAGAACAGGCTATCTTACAATTTTAAGTGTTAGTTGAAAAGGATGAACGTCATTTTGAACATGCCTTGTTGTGATAAATTTTTAAAATTACAGCAAATGTTGGTTAAATTCATCAAAAATGCAAATTTTGAACTCTTATTTTTATTTATTTATACTTTTTTTTATTGTCGCAAATAAATTCTCGTACATTTAGTATGTCCTATAAAACGTTTAATAATTATCGGAACAATAATTTCGACTGTAGACAACTTTAGAGTAACGAAATTTAATTATAAATACTCCGCGTATATATATATATATATATATATATATATATATATATATATATATATATATATATATATATATATATATATATATATATATGTATATATATATATGTATATATATATATATGTATATATATATATGTATATATATGTATGTATATATGTATATATATGTATGTATATATATGTATGTATATATATATGTATGTATATATATATATATATATATATATATATATATATATATATATATATATATATATATATATATACATCATAAAGACTTCATAAAGACACCATAAAGATAAATGCATGACAGCGTAAAACAATTCTACAATTCTTCTACCTGGTTTGGTTTGGAGTGCTACGGTCTACTTTTTGTAACACGAGGGCTGAAGAGACTGGGACCTACTGCTTAAAGCAGATTCCGAACGGCTGCGAACACCCACGCCACTGTGGGATCCGAACCCATGAACTCCGGTTCCGAAAGCCAGCACCCTAACCATTCGTCCATCGTTCGGCTTCTTCTACCTGGAATTCAACGCTTCAAATACAGACTAACTGTAATTGCACAGAATAGCATAAGCAAGGGATATTTATTAATATTATGATTATTTACAATAGAAAACAAAAATAATCGAAAGTATGAATATGAGACCAATGCTTTGCAAATTTTTCTCTTAAAACCAATAAAGAAATATCCTTAAAATAGCCTTTGAAATCCCCTCCCCCAAAAAAAGTTAAAAGATCAAAAGACAGCAAAATTTCTTCGTCCACTCCAGAAAAGCTTACTGTCCGAAAGAATTCGTGGCACAGTTTGCTTCACTGAACATCAAGAATATGTGGCCAGGATTTAAATCAAAGAATCTATTCTTTTCGAAACAGAATAGATACCTGGATTTTACAGAGCAAATTTACAAAGACGTTAAATTAAATTTTATGCATAAGATGTATACATAAATATAGAATTTTTTCATGATAGAACAAAAACTATTTTATTTTGAGGTAAGAGGCGCAGGATATTCTTCAGATTGGGTTTTAACTTGGAATAATTTAAAATACAACTGAGAGTGAGATTGGTTTGGAGAGCTACGGTCTACTTTTTGCAACACGAGGGCTAATGAGACCGAGATTTGGTTTGGAACGCTACGGTCTACTGTTTTGCACACGAGGGCTAATGAGACCGGGACCTACTGCTTAAAGCCGATTCCAAACACAGTGGGATTCGAACCCACGACTTCCGTATCCGAAGGCCAGCACCCTAACCAGTTGGCCATCTTTCGGCTTAAAATACAACAGAATATTACTTGGATTTATAAATATTCAACTGTCATATTTTCAACAGTCATATGTAGCGATTCGTTTATGCGTAATCGACAACCTTTTATAGATTCCCCTGAAAAGGCAAAAATGATTCCATTGTAACAGTAATTACCCTGTTATAATTTAGAACAGGAACACATTTCTTGCTGAAGAATAGCCATATTTCTCGTTTGATAGTGAAAACTTTTTAGCCTATTAAAAACTTTATCATAAATTATCATAAATTAACACACCGACCGGTTTCGGTTCGAACATACTATGCACTTTTACCGCTCGTTCAGCCGCAGATCATCCGAGACACCGGCTCAGTTTCGGTAATTTTTGCCAGATTATATGTTTCGATTGACGGTCTACCTCTCCATGGAATTAAACATTCATCTAGAGACAATTGTTGATCTGGTTTATATCCGTTGTTTTGAAATAATCAATGACAGGCTGGACCTTCACCAGCCTATGCGAATTGGGAGAAATATTGTTATTACAAAAATGCCAGCTTTGCATTATTTGTAAAAATCTGTTCCTGCTCATAACCTACAAGAAGAACGGCGTTTCTATAGATGGGTCTGTAGACCAATAATCGTAGAGAACGTCCTTCTTTACTAGTCCCATGAGAATGATCGGGCCCTAAAATTTCTTCATTTCCAGTCACCGTGACGTCTTTCCATTTTTTCGTTTTTTATGTAATTCTATATTTTTCCACAATTTTATAATGATATCTATTAGACTCCCTCAATAAGTGCTCAATCAGGTCACTTCCGATGAATAAATTCACAATATCCATTACGTTTTCGGAGGAACATGGCATAATTTTTACGCCAGAGCTGCCTTCGAAAGGTTCCAAAATTATACTCTTGTCGTTCGTTGACCATGTATCATTGTTGTCTTCAACATTATATTCATGTCCTCGTGTTCTGAATCACTATACATTAGCGGTACAGGACGTCGCTTTCGAATGGCTATACTACTGCTATCACTTTCGTCATCAGTACTACTTGCTGAACGGCAGTCAAGACAATCTGAGAGGTTGTCGAGATAAAACTCGTCGAGACTACCCTTTCCATTCATTTCTAACGGCTAAAGCTTAGAAAAAAGCACTGATTATCTGAATAAAGTATGCGAAATGATTGCTGCTTGCTACTTGTCAAACTAACCTAACCAAATCTAACAGAAAGATCGAACGTCGATTAATCGCCGGTCGGTCGGTCGGTAAAGTGTTAACATGGACTAAAATAAAATGATTGAAAATTTATCTCTGTAACAAAAATCTGCAGTTCCCCATTGTACAAAGAAAGATGAAAGATGAAGTAACAAGTACATGTTGACATGCGATAAGGTATTTAATCAAAGAAATTAGAATACTAAAGAATACACATTTGTGAATTAATTATAGACTGATAAATTTGTATTAAATATATTCTATATAAGATAACTATATAGATTATATTAGAGATTTAACACAGAGCTACATAAAAGCATTCTAGAAAAGCAATTATGATTGGTTTTGTTTTTGATAGCTTAATTTATAAAATAAAAAAAGGTATAAAAGCACCCCCAGGCCAAAAAATTTTTTTTTTCGAATAATTAAGAAAAAGTCGCCAAAAGAGCGATAAACATAATTATCAGGTAACCATGCTTTAGTTCAGATGGTCTGACACCGAGGGCGCTACTTTCTATGCGAGTCCCATGTTACAGAAGCGTATAGCTATTGCCTATGGGAGTTGGTCGTCTTAGTGCGTTTTTCTATGAGGCCAGGGGCCACTGCACGATACGGACAATTAAGAGCCAAGCCGGGACCTATGTGGCCGTAAGGCCCCCCCGGGCTTTGGGAGGTATGTGGGTTGGAACCCAGTACCTCTGCATCCGCGGTTCGGGCAGCCCGTGGAGTTTGGGTTGCGGGTTCCTGCTGCTGGCCCTCCAGGCTTATCCCGCCTACAGGATTTTAAACAGAACTTGTTTAAAAAATTTCTGGTGACTGCACTCAAGGATGGGACATGAGAACAGAGTAGAAACATCAGCTGCCCCAATGTCTACCACTTCAATCATCTAATTTAAATTTGATGCAAATACATTTTAATTTGGGACTTAATATGCTGACCTAAAGTTAAACACGATGAGGGTTGTCCACAATAATTTATACTGTTATTAAAAATGGTTCTTAACATCCTTGTTAGAATTAGTGTAAAATTAGATGTTTTACCTTACACCGGCTCAGTTTCGGTAATTTTTGCCAGATTATGTTTCGATTGACAGTCTAACCTCTCTATGGAACTAAACATTCATCTAGAGACAATTGTTGATCTGGTTTATATCCGTTGTTTTGAAATAATCAATGACAGGCTGGACCTTCACCAGCCTATGCGAATTGGGAGAAATATTGTTATTACAAAAATGCCAGCTTTGCATTATTTGTAAAAATCTGTTCCTGCTCATAACCTACAAGAAGAACGGCGTTTCTATAGATGGGTCTGTAGACCAATAATCGTAGAGAACGTCCTTCTTTACTAGTCCCATGAGAATGATCGGGCCCTAAAATTTCTTCATTTCAGTCACCGTGACGTCCTTCCATTTTTTCGTTTTTTTATGTAATTCTATATTTTTCCACAATTTTATAATGATATCTATTAGACTCCCCCAATAAGTGCTCAATCAGGTCACTTCCGATGAATAAATTCACAATACCCATTACGTTTTCGGAGGAACATGGCATAATTTTTACGCCAGAGCTGCCTTCGAAAGGTTCCAAAATTATACTCTTGTCGTTCGTTGACCATGTATCATTGTTGTCTTCAACATTATATTCATGTCCTCGTGTTCTGAATCACTGTATATTAGCGGTACAGGACGTCTCTTTCGAATGGCTATACTACTGCTATCACTTTCGTCATCAGTACTACTTGCTGAACGGCAGTCGAGACAATCTGACAGGATAAGATAAAACTCGCCGAGACTACCCTTTCCATTCATTTCTAACGGCTAAAGCTTAGAAAAAAGCACCGATTATCTGAATAAAGTATGCGAAATGATTGCTGCTTGCTACTTGTCAATCTAACCTAACCAAATCTAACAGAAAGATCAAACGTCGATTAATCGCCGGTCGGTCGGTCGGTAAAGTGTTAACATGGACTAAAATAAAATGATTGAAAATTTATCTCTGTAACAAAAATCTGCAGTTCCCCATTGTACAAGGAAAGATGAAAGATGAAGTAACAAGTACATGTTGACATGCGATAAGGTATTTAATCAAAGAAATTAGAATACTAAAGAATACACATTTGTGAATTAATTATAGACTGATAAATTTGTATTAAATATATTCTAAATAAGCTAACTATATAGAATATATTAGAGATTTAACACAGAGCTACATAAAAGCATTCTAGAAAAAGCAATTATGATTGGTTTTGTTTTTGATAGCTTAATTTATAAAATAAAAAAAAGGTATAAAAGCACCCCCACGCCAAAAATTTCTTTTTCAAATAATTAAGAAAAAGTCGCGAAAAGAGCGATAAACATAATTATCAGGTAACCATGCTTTAGTTCCGATGGTCTGACACCGAGGGCGCTACTTTCTATGCGAGTCCCATGTTACAGAAGCGTATCGCTATTGCCTATGGGAGTTGGTCGTCTTAGTGCGTTTGCCTATGAGGCCAGGGGCCACTGCAAGATAAGGCCAATTAAGAGCCAAGCCGGGACCTGTGTGGTCGTAAGGCCCTCCGGGCTTTGGGAGGTATGTGGGTCGGACCCCAGTACCTCTGCATCCGCGATTCGGGCAACCCAGGCACTCCGGTTGCGGTTTCCGTTGCTGGCCCTTCAGGTTTATCCCGCCTACAGGGTTTTAAACAGAACTTGTTTAAAAAAATTCTGGTGACTGCACTCAAGGATGGGACATGAGAACAGAGTAGAAACATCAGCTGCCCCAATGTCTACCACTTCAATCATCTAATTTAAATTTGATGCAAATACATTTTAATTTGGGACTTAATATGCTGACCTAAAGTTAAACACGATGAGGGTTGTCCACAATAATTTATACTGTTATTAAAAATGGTTCTCAACATGTTGTTAGAATTAGTGTAAAATTAGATGTTTTACCTTACACCGGCTCAGTTTCGGTAATTTTTTGCCAGATTATGTTTCGATTGACAGTCTACCTCTCTATGGAAACTAAACATTCATCTAGAGACAATTGTTGATCTGGTTTATATCCGTTGTTTTGAAATAATCAATGACAGGCTGGACCTTCACCAGCCTATGCGAATTGGGAGAAATATTGTTATTACAAAAATGCCAGCTTTGCATTATTTGTAAAAATCTGTTCCTGCTCATTACCTACAAGAAGAACGGCGTTTCTATAGATGGGTCTGTAGACCAATAATCGTAGAGAACGTCCTTCTTTATTTGTCCCATGAGAATGATCGGGCCCAAAAATTTCTTCATTTCACTCACCGTGACGTCTTTCCATTGTTTCGATTTTGATGTAATTCTATATTTTTTCACAATTTGATAATCATATCTATTAGACTCCCTCAATAAGTGCTCAATCAGGTCACTTCCGATGAATAAATTCACAATATCCATTACGCTTTCGGAGGAACTTGGCATAATTTTTACGCCAGAGCTGCCTTCGAAAGGTTCCAAAATTATACTCTTGTCGTTCGTTGACCATGTATCATTGTTGTCTTCAACATTATATTCATGTCCTCGTGTTCTGAATCACTGTACATTAGCGGTACAGGATGTCGCTTTCGAATGGCTATACTACTGCTATCACTTTCGTCATCAGTACTACTTGCTGAACGGCAGTCAAGACAATCTGGACAGGTTGTCGAGATAAAACTCGTCGAGACTACCCTTTCCATTCATTTCTAACGGCTAAAGCTTAGAAAAAAGCACTGATTATCTGAATAAAGTATGCGAAATGATTGCTGCTTGCTACTTGTCAATCTAACCTAACCAAATCTAACAGAAAGATCAAAAGTCGATTAATCGCCGGTCGGTCGGTCGGTAAAGTGTTAACATGGACTAAAATAAAATGATTGAAAATTTATCTCTGTAACAAAAATCTGCAGTTCCCCATTGTACAAGGAAAGATGAAAGATGAAGTAACAAGTACATGTTGACATGCGATAAGGTATTTAATCAAAGAAATTAGAATACTAAAGAATACACATTTGTGAATTAATTATAGACTGATAAATTTGTATTAAATATATTCTATATAAGATAACTATATAGATTATATTAGAGATTTAACACAGAGCTACATAAAAGCATTCTAGAAAAGCAATTATGATTGGTTTTGTTTTTGATAGCTTAATTTATAAAATAAAAAAAGGTATAAAAGCACCCCCAGGCCAAAAATTTTTTTTTCAAATAATTAAGAAAAATTCGCCAAAAGAGCGATAAACATAATTATCAGGTAACCATGCTTTAGTTCCGATGGTCTGACACCGAGGGCGCTACTTTCTATGCGAGTCCCATGTTACAGAAGCGTATAGCTATTGCCTATGGGAGTTGGTCGTCTTAGTGCGTTTTTCTATGAGGCCAGGGGCCACTGCACGATACGGACAATTAAGAGCCAAGCCGGGACCTATGTGGCCGTAAGGCCCCCCGGGCTTTGGGAGGTATGTGGGTTGGAACCCAGTACCTCTGCATCCGCGGTTTCGGGCACCGTGGAGTTTGGGTTGCGGGTTTCCTGCTGCTGGCCCGCCAGGCTTATCCCGCCTACAGGGTTTTAAACAGATCCTGTTTAAAAAAAATTCTGGTAAATGCACTCAAGGATGGGACATGAGAACAGAGTAGAAACATCAGCTGCCCCAATGTCTACCACTTCAATCATCTAATTTAAATTTGATGCAAATACATTTTAATTTGGGACTTAATATGCTGACCTAAAGTTAAACACGATGAGGGTTGTCCACAATAATTTATACTGTTATTAAAAATGGTTCTTAACATCCTGTTAGAATTAGTGTAAAATTAGATGTTTTACCTTACACACCGGCTCAGTTTCGGTAATTTTTGCCGGATTATGTTTTGATTGACAGTCTACCTCTCCACGGAACTAAACATTCATCTAGAGACAATTGTTGATCTGGATTTATATACGTTGTTTTGAAATAATCAATGACAGGCTGGACCTTCACCAGTCTATGCGAAGTGGGAGAAATATCGTTATTATTACAAAAATGCCAGCTTTGCATTATTTGTAAAAATTTCTTCCTGCTCATAACCTTCGAGAAGAACTGCGTTTCTATAGATGGGTCTGTAGACCAATAATCGTAGAGAACGTCCTTCTTTACTTGTCCCATGAGAATGATCGGGCCCAAAAATTTCTTCATTTCAGTCACCGTGACGTCTTTCCATTTTTTCGTTTTTTATGTAATTCTATATTTTTCCACAATTTTATAATGATATCTATTAGACTCCCTCAATAAGTGCTCAATCAGGTCACTTCCGATGAATAAATTCACAATATCCATTACGTTTTCGGAGGAACATGGCATAATTTTTACGCCAGAGCTGCCTTCGAAAGGTTCCAAAATTATACTCTTGTCGTTCGTTGACCATGTATCATTGTTGTCTTCAACATTATATTCATGTCCTCGTGTTCTGAATCACTATACATTAGCGGTACAGGACGTCGCTTTCGAATGGATATACTACTGCTATCACTTTCGTCATCAGTACTACTTGCTGAACGGCAGTCAAGACAATCTGACAGGTTGTCGAGATAAAACTCGTCGAGACTACCCTTTCCATTCATTTCTAACGGCTAAAGCTTAGAAAAAAGCACTGATTATCTGAATAAAGTATGCGAAATGATTGCTGCTTGCTACTTGTCAATCTAACCTAACCAAATCTAACAGAAAGATCAAACGTCGATTAATCGCCGGTCGGTCGGTCGGTAAAGTGTTAACATGGACTAAAATAAAATGATTGAAAATTTATCTCTGTAACAAAAATCTGCAGTTCCCCATTGTACAAGGAAAGATGAAAGATGAAGTAACAAGTACATGTTGACATGCGATAAGGTATTTAATCAAAGAAATTAGAATACTAAAGAATACACATTTGTGAATTAATTATAGACTGATAAATTTGTATTAAATATATTCTATATAAGATAACTATATAGATTATATTAGAGATTTAACACAGAGCTACATAAAAGCATTCTAGAAAAGCAATTATGATTGGTTTTGTTTTTGATAGCTTAATTTATAAAATAAAAAAAGGTATAAAAGCACCCCCAGGCCAAAAATTTTTTTTTTCGAATAATTAAGAAAAAGTCGCCAAAAGAGCGATAAACATAATTATCAGGTAACCATGCTTTAGTTCCGATGGTCTGACACCGAGGGCGCTACTTTCTATGCGAGTCCCATGTTACAGAAGCGTATAGCTATTGCCTATGGGAGTTGGTCGTCTTAGTGCGTTTTTTCTATGAGGCCAGGGGCCACTGCACGATACGGACAATTAAGAGCCAAGCCGGGACCTATGTGGCCGTAAGCCCCCCGGGCTTTGGGAGGTATGTGGGTTGGAACCCAGTACCTCTGCATCCGCGGTTTGGGCACCCGTGGAGTTTGGGTTGCGGGTTTCCTGCTGCTGGCACTCAAGGCTTATCCCGCCTACACTGTTTTAAACAGAACTTGTTTAAAAAAATTCTGGTGACTGCACTCAAGGATGGGACATGAGAACAGAGTAGAAACATCAGCTGCCCCAATGTCTACCACTTCAATCATCTAATTTAAATTTGATGCAAATACATTTTAATTTGGGACTTAATATGCTGACCTAAAGTTAAACACGATGAGGGTTGTCCACAATAATTTATACTGTTATTAAAAATGGTTCTCAACATCTTGTTAGTATTAGTGTAAAATTAGATGTTTTACCTTACACCGGCTCAGTTTCGGTAATTTTTGCCAGATTATGTTTCGATTGACAGTCTACCTCTCTATGGAACTAAACATTCATCTAGAGACAATTGTTGATCTGGTTTATATCCGTTGTTTTGAAATAATCAATGACAGGCTGGACCTTCACCAGCCTATGCGAATTGGGAGAAATATTGTTATTACAAAAATGCCAGCTTTGCATTATTTGTAAAAATCTGTTCCTGCTCATAACCTACAAGAAGAACGGCGTTTCTATAGATGGGTCTGTAGACCAATAATCGTAGAGAACGTCCTTCTTTACTAGTCCCATGAGAATGATCAGGCCCAAAAATTTCTTCATTTCAGTCACCGTGACGTCTTTCCATTTTTTCGTTTTTTATGTAATTCTATATTTTTCCACAATTTTATAATGATATCTATTAGACTCCCTCAATAAGTGCTCAATCAGGTCACTTCCGATGAATAAATTCACAATATCCATTACGTTTTCGGAGGAACATGGCATAATTTTTACGCCAGAGCTGCCTTCGAAAGGTTCCAAAATTATACTCTTGTCGTTCGTTGACCATGTATCATTGTTGTCTTCAACATTATATTCATGTCCTCGTGTTCTGAATCACTATACATTAGCGGTACAGGACGTCGCTTTCGAATGGATATACTACTGCTATCACTTTCGTCATCAGTACTACTTGCTGAACGGCAGTCAAGACAATCTGACAGGTTGTCGAGATAAAACTCGTCGAGACTACCCTTTCCATTCATTTCTAACGGCTAAAGCTTAGAAAAAAGCACTGATTATCTGAATAAAGTATGCGAAATGATTGCTGCTTGCTACTTGTCAATCTAACCTAACCAAATCTAACAGAAAGATCAAACGTCGATTAATCGCCGGTCGGTCGGTCGGTAAAGTGTTAACATGGACTAAAATAAAATGATTGAAAATTTATCTCTGTAACAAAAATCTGCAGTTCCCCATTGTACAAGGAAAGATGAAAGATGAAGTAACAAGTACATGTTGACATGCGATAAGGTATTTAATCAAAGAAATTAGAATACTAAAGAATACACATTTGTGAATTAATTATAGACTGATAAATTTGTATTAAATATATTCTAAATAAGCTAACTATATAGAATATATTAGAGATTTAACACAGAGCTACATAAAAGCATTCTAGAAAAGCAATTATGATTGGTTTTGTTTTTGATAGCTTAATTTATAAAATAAAAAAAGGTATAAAAGCACCCCCAGGCCAAAAATTTTTTTCAAATAATTAAGAAAAAGTCGCCAAAAGAGCGATAAACATAATTATCAGGTAACCATGCTTTAGTTCCGATGGTCTGACACCGAGGGCGCTACTTTCTATGCGAGTCCCATGTTACAGAAGCGTATCGCTATTGCCTATGGGAGTTGGTCGTCTTAGTGCGTTTATCTAGGCCAGGGGCCACGAAGATGGGAGGTATGTGGGTTAGACCCCAGAACCTCTGCATCCGCGGTTCGGACACCCCAGGCACTTTGGTTCCGGTTTCCGCTGCTGGCCCGCCAGGCTTATCCCGCCTACAGGGTTTTAAACAGAAATTTTTTAAAAAAATTCTGGTGACTGCACTCAAGGATGGGACATGAGAACAGAGTAGAAACATCAGCTGCCCCAATGTCTACCACTTCAATCATCTAATTTAAATTTGATGCAAATACATTTTAATTTGGGACTTAATATGCTGACCTAAAGTTAAACACGATGAGGGTTGTCCACAATAATTTATACTGTTATTAAAAATGGTTCTTAACATCCTTGTTAGAATTAGTGTAAAATTAGATGTTTTACCTTACACCGGCTCAGTTTCGGTAATTTTTTGCCAGATTATGTTTCGATTGACAGTCTACCTCTCTATGGAACTAAACATTCATCTAGAGACAATTGTTGATCTGGTTTATATCCGTTGTTTTGAAATAATCAATGACAGGCTGGACCTTCACCAGCCTATGCGAATTGGGAGAAATATTGTTATTACAAAAATGCCAGCTTTGCATTATTTGTAAAAATCTGTTCCTGCTCATAACCTACAAGAAGAACGGCGTTTCTATAGATGGGTCTGTAGACCAATAATCGTAGAGAACGTCCTTCTTTACTAGTCCCATGAGAATGATCGGGCCCTAAAAATTTTCTTCATTTCCAGTCACCGTGACGTCCTTCCATTTTTTCGTTTTTTTATGTAATTCTATATTTTTCCACAATTTTATAATGATATCTATTAGACTCCCTCAATAAGTGCTCAATCAGGTCACTTCCGATGAATAAATTCACAATATCCATTACGTTTTCGGAGGAACATGGCATAATTTTTACGCCAGAGCTGCCTTCGAAAGGTTCCAAAATTATACTCTTGTCGTTCGTTGACCATGTATCATTGTTTGTCTTCAACATTATATTCATGTCCTCGTGTTCTGAATCACTATACA
Organism: Pardosa pseudoannulata; assembly: GCA_032207245.1. Lineage (NCBI taxonomy): Eukaryota > Metazoa > Arthropoda > Arachnida > Araneae > Lycosidae > Pardosa > Pardosa pseudoannulata. Next base: position 164,937,035 of record CM063506.1, on the reverse strand, counting down.
TTAGCGGTACAGGACGTCGCTTTCGAATGGCTATACTACTGCTATCACTTTCGTCATCAGTACTACTTGCTGAACGGCAGTCAAGACAATCTGACAGGTTGTCGAGATAAAACTCGTCGAGACTACCCTTTCCATTCATTTCTAACGGCTAAAGCTTAGAAAAAAGCACTGATTATCTGAATAAAGTATGCGAAATGATTGCTGCTTGCTACTTGTCAATCTAACCTAACCAAATCTAACAGAAAGATCAAACGTCGATTAATCGCCGGTCGGTCGGTCGGTAAAGTGTTAACATGGACTAAAATAAAATGATTGAAAATTTATCTCTGTAACAAAAATCTGCAGTTCCCCATTGTACAAGGAAAGATGAAAGATGAAGTAACAAGTACATGTTGACATGCGATAAGGTATTTAATCAAAGAAATTAGAATACTAAAAAATACACATTTGTGAATTAATTATAGACTGATAAATTTGTATTTAAATATATTCTATATAAGCTAACTATATAGATTATATTAGAGATTTCACAGAGCTACATAAAAGCATTCTAGAAAAGCAATTATGATTGGTTTTGTTTTTGATAGCTTAATTTATAAAATAAAAAAAGGTATAAAAGCACCCCCAGGCCAAAAATTTTTTTTTCAAATAATTAAGAAAAAGTCGCCAAAAGAGCGATAAACATAATTATCAGGTAACCATGCTTTAGTTCCGATGGTCTGACACCGAGGGCGCTACTTTCTATGCGAGTCCCATGTTACAGAAGCGTATCGCTATTGCCTATGGGAGTTGGTCGTCTTAGGGCGTTTGTCTATGAGGCCAGGGGCCACTGCACGATAAGGACAATTAAGAGCCAAGCCGGGACCTATGTGGCCGTAAGGCCCTCCAGGCTTTGGGAGGTATGTGCGTTGGAGCCCGGTACCTCTGCATCCGCGGTTCGGGCACCCCAGGGATTTGGGTTGTGCTTTTCCGCTGCTGGCCCTCCAGGCTTATCCCGCCTACAGGGTTTTAAACAGATCCTGTTTAAAAAAAATTCTGGTAAATGCACTCAAGGATGGGACATGAGAACAGAGTAGAAACATCAGCTGCCCCAATGTCTACCACTTCAATCATCTAATTTAAATTTGATGCAAATACATTTTAATTTGGGACTTAATATGCTGACCTAAAGTTAAACACGATGAGGGTTGTCCACAATAATTTATACTGTTATTAAAAATGGTTCTTAACATCCTTGTTAGAATTAGTGTAAAATTAGATGTTTTACCTTACACCGGCTCAGTTTCGGTAATTTTTGCCAGATTATGTTTCGATTGACAGTCTACCTCTCTATGGAACTAAACATTCATCTAGAGACAATTGTTGATCTGGTTTATATCCGTTGTTTTGAAATAATCAATGACAGGCTGGACCTTCACCAGCCTATGCGAATTGGGAGAAATATTGTTATTACAAAAATGCCAGCTTTGCATTATTTGTAAAAATCTGTTCCTGCTCATTACCTACAAGAAGAACGGCGTTTCTATAGATGGGTCTGTAGACCAATAATCGTAGAGAACGTCCTTCTTTACTAGTCCCATGAGAATGATCGGGCCCTAAAATTTCTTCATTTCCAGTCACCGTGACGTCCTTCCATTTTTTTCGTTTTTTTATGTAATTCTATATTTTTCCACAATTTTATAATGATATCTATTAGACTCCCCCAATAAGTGCTCAATCAGGTCACTTCCGATGAATAAATTCACAATACCCATTACGTTTTCGGAGGAACATGGCATAATTTTTACGCCAGAGCTGCCTTCGAAAGGTTCCAAAATTATACTCTTGTCGTTCGTTGACCATGTATCATTGTTGTCTTCAACATTATATTCATGTCCTCGTGTTCTGAATCACTGTACATTAGCGGTACAGGATGTCGCTTTCGAATGGCTATACTACTGCTATCACTTTCGTCATCAGTACTACTTGCTGAACGGCAGTCAAGACAATCTGACAGGTCGTGGAGATAAAACTCGTCGAGACTACCCTTTCCATTCATTTCTAACGGCTAAAGCTTAGAAAAAAGCACTGATTATCTGAATAAAGTATGCGAAATGATTGCTGCTTGCTACTTGTCAATCTAACCTAACCAAATCTAACAGAAAGATCAAACGTCGATTAATCGCCGGTCGGTCGGTCGGTAAAGTGTTAACATGGACTAAAATAAAATGATTGAAAATTTATCTCTGTAACAAAAATCTGCAGTTCCCCATTGTACAAAGAAAGATGAAAGATGAAGTAACAAGTACATGTTGACATGCGATAAGGTATTTAATCAAAGAAATTAGAATACTAAAAAATACACATTTGTGAATTAATTATAGACTGATAAATTTGTATTAAATATATTCTATATAAGCTAACTATATAGATTATATTAGAGATTTAACACAGAGCTACATAAAAGCATTCTAGAAAAGCAATTATGATTGGTTTTGTTTTTGATAGCTTAATTTATAAAACAAAAAAAAAGGTATAAAAGCACCCCCAGGCCAAAAATTTTTTTTTTCAAATAATTAAGAAAAATTCGCCAAAAGAGCGATAAACATAATTATCAGGTAACCATGCTTTAGTTCCGATGGTCTGACACCGAGGGCGCTACTTTCTATGCGAGTCCCATGTTACAGAAGCGTATCGCTATTGCCTATGGGAGTTGGTCGTCTTGGTGCGTTTTTTCTATGAGGCCAGGGGCCACTGCACGATACGGACAATTAAGAGCCAAGCCGGGACCTATGTGGCCGTAAGCCACCCCGGGCTTGGGAGGTATGTGGGTTGGAACCCAGTACCTCTGCATCCGCGGTTTGGGCACCCGTGGAGTTTGGGTTGTGGTTCCCGTTGCTGGCCCTCCAGGCTTATCCCACCTACAGGATTTTAAACAGAAATTGTTTAAAAAAATTCTGGTGACTGCACTCAAGGATGGGACATGAGAACAGAGTAGAAACATCAGCTGCCCCAATGTCTACCACTTCAATCATCTAATTTAAATTTGATGCAAATACATTTTAATTTGGGACTTAATATGCTGACCTAAAGTTAAACACGATGAGGGTTGTCCACAATAATTTATACCGTTATTAAAAATGGTTCTCAACATCTTGTTAGAATTAGTGTAAAATTAGATGTTTTACCTTACACCGGCTCAGTTTCGGTAATTTTTGCCAGATTATGTTTCGATTGACAGTCTACCTCTCTATGGAACTAAACATTCATCTAGAGACAATTGTTGATCTGGTTTATATCCGTTGTTTTGAAATAATCAATGACAGGCTGGACCTTCACCAGCCTATGCGAATTGGGAGAAATATTGTTATTACAAAAATGCCAGCTTTGCATTATTTGTAAAAATCTGTTCCTGCTCATAACCTACAAGAAGAACGGCGTTTCTATAGATGGGTCTGTAGACCAATAATCGTAGAGAACGTCCTTCTTTACTAGTCCCATGAGAATGATCGGGCCCTAAAATTTCTTCATTTCCAGTCACCGTGACGTCCTTCCATTTTTTCGTTTTTTATGTAATTCTATATTTTTCCACAATTTTATAATGATATCTATTAGACTCCCTCAATAAGTGCTCAATCAGGTCACTTCCGATGAATAAATTCACAATATCCATTACGTATTCGGAGGAACTTGGCATAATTTTTATGCCAGAGCTGCCTTCAAAAGGTTCCAAAATTATACTCTTGTCATTCATTGACCATGTATCATTGTTGTCTTCATCATTATTATTCATGTCCCCATCTTCTGAATCACTATATATTAGCGGTACAGGATGTCGCTTTCAAATGGCTATAATACTGCTATCCCTTTCGTCATCAGTACTACTTGCTGAATGGCAGTCAAGACAATCTGACAGGTTGTCGAGATAAAACTCGCTGAGACTATCCTTTCCATTCATTTCTAACGGCTAAAGCTTAGAAAAAAGCACCGATTATCTGAATAAAGTATGCGAAATGATTGCTGCTTGCTACTTGTCAATCTAACCTAACCAAATCTAACAGAAAGATCAAACGTCGATTAATCGCCGGTCGGTCGGTCGGTAAAGTGTTAACATGGACTAAAATAAAATGATTGAAAATTTATCTCTGTAACAAAAATCTGCAGTTCCCCATTGTACAAGGAAAGATGAAAGATGAAGTAACAAGTACATGTTGACATGCGATAAGGTATTTAATCAAAGAAATTAGAATACTAAAGAATACACATTTGTGAATTAATTATAGACTGATAAATTTGTATTAAATATATTCTATATAAGCTAACTATATAGATTATATTAGAGATTTAACACAGAGCTACATAAAAGCATTCTAGAAAAGCAATTATGATTGGTTTTGTTTTTGATAGCTTAATTTATAAAATAAAAAAAGGTATAAAAGCACCCCCAGGCCAAAATTTTTTTTTCAAATAATTAAGAAAAAGTCGCCAAAAGAGCGATAAACATAATTATCAGGTAACCATGCTTTAGTTCCGATGGTCTGACACCGAGGGCGCTACTTTCTATGCGAGTCCCATGTTACAGAAGCGTATCGCTATTGCCTATGGGAGTTGGTCGTCTTAGTGCGTTTTTTCTATGAGGCCAGGGGCCACTGCACGATACGGACAATTAAGAGCCAAGCCGGGACCTATGTGGCCGTAAGGCCACCCCGGGCTTTGGGAGGTATGTGGGTTGGAACCCAGTACCTCTGCATCCGCGGTTTTGGGCACCCGTGGAGTTTGGGTTGCGGGTTTCCTGCTGCTGGCCCTCCAGGCTTATCCCGCCTACAGGGTTTTAAACAGAACTTGTTTAAAAAAATTCTGGTGACTGCACTCAAGGATGGGACATGAGAACAGAGTAGAAACATCAAGCTGCCCCAATGTCTACCACTTCAATCATCTAATTTAAATCTGATGCAAATACATTTTAATTTGGGACTTAATATGCTGACCTAAAGTTAAACACGATGAGGGTTGTCCACAATAATTTATACTGTTATTAAAAATGGTTCTTAACATCTTGTTAGAATTAGTGTAAAATTAGATGTTTTACCTTACACCGGCTCAGTTTCGGTAATTTTTGCCAGATTATGTTTCGATTGACAGTCTACCTCTCTATGGAACTAAAATTCATCTAGAGACAATTGTTGATCTGGTTTATATCCGTTGTTTTGAAATAATCAATGACAGGCTGGACCTTCACCAGCCTATGCGAATTGGGAGAAATATTGTTATTACAAAAATGCCAGCTTTGCATTATTTGTAAAAATCTGTTCCTGCTCATTACCTACAAGAAGAACGGCGTTTCTATAGATGGGTCTGTAGACCAATAATCGTAGAGAACGTCCTTCTTTACTAGTCCCATGAGAATGATCGGGCCCTAAAATTTCTTCATTTCCAGTCACCGTGACGTCCTTTCCATTTTTTCGTTTTTTTATGTAATTCTATATTTTTCCACAATTTTATAATGATATCTATTAGACTCCCTCAATAAGTGCTCAATCCAGGTCACTTCCGATGAATAAATTCACAATATCCATTACGTTCGGAGGAACATGGCATAATTTTTACGCCAGAGCTGCCTTCGAAAGGTTCCAAAATTATACTCTTGTCGTTCGTTGACCATGTATCATTGTTGTCTTCAACATTATATTCATGTCCTCGTGTTCTGAATCACTATACATTAGCGGTACAGGACGTCGCTTTCGAATGGCTATACTAATGGCTGCACTTTCGCCATCAGTACTACTTGCTGAACGGCAGTCAAGACAATCTGACAGGTCGTCGAGATAAAACTCGCCGAGACTATCCTTTCCATTCATTTCTAACGGCTAAAGCTTAGAAAAAAGCACTGATTATCTGAATAAAGTATGCGAAATGATTGCTGCTTGCTATTGTCAATCTAACCTAACCAAATCTAACAGAAAGATCAAACGTCGATTAATCGCCGGTCGGTCGGTCGGTAAAGTGTTAACATGGACTAAAAATAAAATGATTGAAAATTTATCTCTGTAACAAAAAATCTGCAGTTCCCCATTGTACAAGGAAAGATGAAAGATGAAGTAACAAGTACATGTTGACATGCGATAAGGTATTTAATCAAAGAAATTAGAATACTAAAAAATACACATTTGTGAATTAATTATAGACTGATAAATTTGTATTAAATATATTCTATATAAGCTAACTATATAGAATATATTAGAGATTTAACACAGAGCTACATAAAAGCATTCTAGAAAAGCAATTATGATTGGTTTTGTTTTTGATAGCTTAATTTATAAAATAAAAAAAGGTATAAAAGCACCCCCAGGCCAAAAATTTTTTTCAAATAATTAAGAAAAAGTCGCCAAAAGAGCGATAAACATAATTATCAGGTAACCATGCTTTAGTTCCGATGGTCTGACACCGAGGGCGCTACTTTCTATGCGAGTCCCATGTTACAGAAGCGTATCGCTATTGCCTATGGGAGTTGGTCGTCTTAGGGCGTTTGTCTATGAGGCCAGGGGCCACTGCACGATAAGGACAATTAAGAGCCAAGCCGGGACCTATGTGGCCGTAAGGCCCTCCAGGCTTTGGGAGGTATGTGGGATGGACCCCAATACCTCTGCATCCGCGGTTCGGGCACCCCAGGCACTTGGGTTGCGGTTTCCGCTTCTGGCCCTCCAGGCTTATCCCGCCTACAGGATTTTAAACAGATCCTGTTTAAAAAAAATTCTGGTAAATGCACTCAAGGATGGGACATGAGAACAGAGTAGAAACATCAGCTGCCCCAATGTCTACCACTTCAATCATCTAATTTAAATTTGATGCAAATACATTTTAATTTGGGACTTAATATGCTGACCTAAAGTTAAACACGATGAGGGTTGTCCACAATAATTTATACTGTTATTAAAAATGGTTCTTAACATCTTGTTAGAATTAGTGTAAAATTAGATGTTTTACCTTACACCGGCTCAGTTTCGGTAATTTTTGCCAGATTATGTTTCGATTGACAGTCTACCTCTCTATGGAACTAAACATTCATCTAGAGACAATTGTTGATCTGGTTTATATCCGTTGTTTTGAAATAATCAATGACAGGCTGGACCTTCACCAGCCTATGCGAATTGGGAGAAATATTGTTATTACAAAAATGCCAGCTTTGCATTATTTGTAAAAATCTGTTCCTGCTCATTACCTACAAGAAGAACGGCGTTTCTATAGATGGGTCTGTAGACCAATAATCGTAGAGAACGTCCTCATTTACTTATCCCATGAGAATGATCGGGCTCAAAAATTTCTTCATTTCAGTCTCCGTGACGCCTTTTCATTTTTTCGTTTTTGACGTAATTCTATATTTTTCCACAATTTGATAATGATATCTATTAGACTCCCTCACGAAGTGCACAATCAGGTCACTTCCGATGAATAAATTCACAATATCCATTAAGAACTTGGCATAATTTTTACTCTAGAGCTGCCTTCGAATGGTTCCAAAATGACACTCTTTTCTTTCGTTGACCATGCATCATTATTATCTTCAACATTATATTCATGTCCTCGTGTTCTGAATCACTATACATTAGCGGTACAGGACGTCGCTTTCGAATGGATATACTACTGCTATCACTTTCGTCATCAGTACTACTTGCTGAACGGCAGTCAAGACAATCTGAGAGGTTGTCGAGATAAAACTCGTCGAGACTACCCTTTCCATTCATTTCTAACGGCTAAAGCTTAGAAAAAAGCACTGATTATCTGAATAAAGTATGCGAAATGATTGCTGCTTGCTACTTGTCAAACTAACCTAACCAAATCTAACAGAAAGATCGAACGTCGATTAATCGCCGGTCGGTCGGTCGGTAAAGTGTTAACATGGACTAAAATAAAATGATTGAAAATTTATCTCTGTAACAAAAATCTGCAGTTCCCCATTGTACAAAGAAAGATGAAAGATGAAGTAACAAGTACATGTTGACATGCGATAAGGTATTTAATCAAAGAAATTAGAATACTAAAGAATACACATTTGTGAATTAATTATAGACTGATAAATTTGTATTAAATATATTCTATATAAGCTAACTATATAGATTATATTAGAGATTTAACACAGAGCTACATAAAAGCATTCTAGAAAAGCAATTATGATTGGTTTTGTTTTTGATAGCTTAATTTATAAAATAAAAAAAGGTATAAAAGCACCCCCAGGCCAAAATTTTTTTTTCAAATAATTAAGAAAAAGTCGCCAAAAGAGCGATAAACATAATTATCAGGTAACCATGCTTTAGTTCCGATGGTCTGACACCGAGGGCGCTACTTTCTATGCGAGTCCCATGTTGCAGAAGCGTATCGCTATTGCCTATGGGAGTTGGTCGTCTTAGGGCGTTTTTCTATGAGGCCAGGGGCCACTGCACGATACGGACAATTAAGAGCCAAGCCGGGACCTATGTGGCCGTAAGGCCACCCCGGGCTTTGGGAGGTATGTGGGTTGGAACCCAGTACCTCTGCATCCGCGGTTTCGGGCACCCGTGGAGTTTGGGTTGCGGGTTTCCTGCTGCTGGCCCTCCAGGCTTATCCCGCCTACAGGATTTTAAACAGAACTTGTTTAAAAAAATTCTGGTGACTGCACTCAAGGATGGGACATGAGAACAGAGTAGAAACATCAGCTGCCCCAATGTCTACCACTTCAATCATCTAATTTAAATTTGATGCAAATACATTTTAATTTGGGACTTAATATGCTGACCTAAAGTTAAACACGATGAGGGTTGTCCACAATAATTTATACTGTTATTAAAAATGGTTCTTAACATCCTTGTTAGAATTAGTGTAAAATTAGATGTTTTACCTTACACCGGCTCAGTTTCGGTAATTTTTGCCAGATTATGTTTCGATTGACAGTCTACCTCTCTATGGAACTAAACATTCATCTAGAGACAATTGTTGATCTGGTTTATATCCGTTGTTTTGAAAATAATCAATGACAGGCTGGACCTTCACCAGCCTATGCGAATTGGGAGAAATATTGTTATTACAAAAATGCCAGCTTTGCATTATTTGTAAAAATCTGTTTCCTGCTCATTACCTACAAGAAGAACGGCGTTTCTATAGATGGGTCTGTAGACCAATAATCGTAGAGAACGTCCTTCTTTACTAGTCCCATGAGAATGATCGGGCCCTAAAATTTCTTCATTTCAGTCACCGTGACGTCCTTCCATTTTTCGTTTTTTTATGTAATTCTATATTTTTCCACAATTTTATAATGATATCTATTAGACTCCCTCAATAAGTGCTCAATCAGGTCACTTCCGATGAATAAATTCACAATATCCATTACGTATTCGGAGGAACATGGCATAATTTTTACGCCAGAGCTGCCTTCGAAAGGTTCCAAAATTATACTCTTGTCGTTCGTTGACCATGTATCATTGTTGTCTTCAACATTATATTCATGTCCTCGTGTTCTGAATCACTATACATTAGCGGTACAGGACGTCGCTTTCGAATGGCTATACTGCTGCTATCACTTTCGTCATCAGTACTACTTGCTGAACGGCAGTCAAGACAATCTGGACAGGTTGTCGAGATAAAACTCGTCGAGACTACCCTTTCCATTCATTTCTAACGGCTAAAGCTTAGAAAAAAGCACTGATTATCTGAATAAAGTATGCGAAATGATTGCTGCTTGCTACTTGTCAAACTAACCTAACCAAATCTAACAGAAAGATCGAACGTCGATTAATCGCCGGTCGGTCGGTCGGTAAAGTGTTAACATGGACTAAAATAAAATGATTGAAAATTTATCTCTGTAACAAAAATCTGCAGTTCCCCATTGTACAAAGAAAGATGAAAGATGAAGTAACAAGTACATGTTGACATGCGATAAGGTATTTAATCAAAGAAATTAGAATACTAAAGAATACACATTTGTGAATTAATTATAGACTGATAAATTTGTATTAAATATATTCTATATAAGCTAACTATATAGATTATATTAGAGTTTTAACACAGAGCTACATAAAAGCATTCTAGAAAAGCAATTATGATTGGTTTTGTTTTTGATAGCTTAATTTATAAAATAAAATAAAGGTTTAAGAGCACCCCCACGCCAAAAAATTTTTTTTCAAATAATTAAGAAAAAAGTCGCCAAAAGAGCGATAAACATAATTATCAGGTAACCATGCTTTAGTTCCGATGGTCTGACACCGAGGGCGCTACTTTCTATGCGAGTCCCATGTTACAGAAGCGTATAGCTATTGCCTATGGGAGTTGGTCGTCTTAGTGCGTTTTTCTATGAGGCCAGGGGCCACTGCACGATACGGACAATTAAGAGCCAAGCCGGGACCTATGTGGCCGTAAGCCACCCCGGGCTTTGGGAGGTATGTGGGTTGGAACCCAGTACCTCTGCATCCGCGGTTTTGGGCACCCGTGGAGTTTGGGTTGCGGGTTCCTGCTGCTGCCCTCCAGGCTTATCCCGCCTACAGGTTTTAAACAGAACTTGTTTAAAAAAATTCTGGTGACTGCACTCAAGGATGGGACATGAGAACAGAGTAGAAACATCAGCTGCCCCAATGTCTACCACTTCAATCATCTAATTTAAATCTGATGCAAATACATTTTAATTTGGGACTTAATATGCTGACCTAAAGTTAAACACGATGAGGGTTGTCCACAATAATTTATACTGTTATTAAAAATGGTTCTTAACATCTTGTTAGAATTAGTGTAAAATTAGATGTTTTACCTTACACCGGCTCAGTTTCGGTAATTTTTGCCAGATTATGTTTCGATTGACAGTCTACCTCTCCATGGAACTAAACATTCATCTAGAGACAATTGTTGATCTGGTTTATATCCGTTGTTTTGAAATAATCAATGACAGGCTAGACCTTCACCAGCCTATGCGAATTGGGAGAAATATTGTTATTACAAAAATGCCAGCTTTGCATTATTTGTAAAAATCTGTTCCTGCTCATTACCTACAAGAAGAACGGCGTTTCTATAGATGGGTCTGTAGACCAATAATCGTAGAGAACGTCCTTCTTTACTAGTCCCATGAGAATGATCAGGCCCAAAAATTTCTTCATTTCAGTCACCGTGACGTCTTTCCATTTTTTCGTTTTTTTATGTAATTCTATATTTTTCCACAATTTTATAATGATATCTATTAGACTCCCCCAATAAGTGCTCAATCAGGTCACTTCCGATGAATAAATTCACAATATCCATTACGTTTTCGGAGGAACATGGCATAATTTTTACGCCAGAGCTGCCTTCGAAAGGTTCCAAAATTATACTCTTGTCGTTCGTTGACCATGTATCATTGTTGTCTTCAACATTATATTCATGTCCTCGTGTTCTGAATCACTATACATTAGCGGTACAGGACGTCGCTTTCGAATGGCTATACTACTGCTATCACTTTCGTCATCAGTACTACTTGCTGAACGGCAGTCAAAACAATCTGACAGGTTGTCGAGATAAAACTCGTCGAGACTACCCTTTCCATTCATTTCTAACGGCTAAAGCTTAGAAAAAAGCACTGATTATCTGAATAAAGTATGCGAAATGATTGCTGCTTGCTACTTGTCAATCTAACCTAACCAAATCTAACAGAAAGATCAAACGTCGATTAATCGCCGGTCGGTCGGTCGGTAAAGTGTTAACATGGACTAAAATAAAATGATTGAAAATTTATCTCTGTAACAAAAATCTGCAGTTCCCCATTGTACAAGGAAAGATGAAAGATGAAGTAACAAGTACATGTTGACATGCGATAAGGTATTTAATCAAAGAAATTAGAATACTAAAAAATACACATGTGTGAATTAATTATAGACTGATAAATTTGTATTAAATATATTCTATATAAGCTAACTATATAGATTATATTAGAGATTTAACACAGAGCTACATAAAAGCATTCTAGAAAAGCAATTATGATTGGTTTTGTTTTTGATAGCTTAATTTATAAAATAAAAAAAGGTATAAAAGCACCCCCAGGCCAAAAATTTTTTTTTCAAATAATTAAGAAAAAGTCGCCAAAAGAGCGATAAACATAATTATCAGGTAACCATGCTTTAGTTCCGATGGTCTGACACCGAGGGCGCTACTTTCTATGCGAGTCCCATGTTACAGAAGCGTATCGCTATTGCCTATGGGAGTTGGTCGTCTTAGGGCGTTTTTCTATGAGGCCAGGGGCCACTGCACGATACGGACAATTAAGAGCCAAGCCGGGACCTATGTGGCCGTAAGGCCACCCCCGGGCTTTGGGAGGTATGTGGGTTGGAACCCAGTACCTCTGCATCCGCGGTTTGGGCAGCCGTGGAGTTTGGGTTGCGGTTCCTGCTGCTGGCCCTCCAGGCTTATCCCGCCTACAGGATTTTAAACAGAACTTGTTTAAAAAAAATCTGGTGACTGCACTCAAGGATGGGACATGAGAACAGAGTAGAAACATCAGCTGCCCCAATGTCTATCACTTCAATCATCTAATTTAAATTTGATGCAAATACATTTTAATTTGGGACTTAATATGCTGACCTAAAGTTAAACACGATGAGGGTTGTCCACAATAATTTATACTGTTATTAAAAATGGTTCTCAACATCCTTGTTAGAATTAGTGTAAAATTAGATGTTTTACCTTACACCGGCTCAGTTTCGGTAATTTTTGCCAGATTATGTTTCGATTGACAGTCTACCTCTCCATGGAACTAAACATTCATCTAGAGACAATTGTTGATCTGGTTTATATCCGTTGTTTTGAAATAATCAATGACAGGCTAGACCTTCACCAGCCTATGCGAATTGGGAGAAATATTGTTATTACAAAAATGCCAGCTTTGCATTATTTGTAAAAATCTGTTCCTGCTCATTACCTACAAGAAGAACGGCGTTTCTATAGATGGGTCTGTAGACCAATAATCGTAGAGAACGTCCTTCTTTACTAGTCCCATGAGAATGATCAGGCCCAAAAATTTCTTCATTTCAGTCACCGTGACGTCTTTCCATTTTTTCGTTTTTTATGTAATTCTATATTTTTCCACAATTTTATAATGATATCTATTAGACTCCCTCAATAAGTGCTCAATCAGGTCACTTCCGATGAATAAATTCACAATATCCATTACGTTTTCGGAGGAACATGGCATAATTTTTACGCCAGAGCTGCCTTCGAAAGGTTCCAAAATTATACTCTTGTCGTTCGTTGACCATGTATCATTGTTGTCTTCAACATTATATTCATGTCCTCGTGTTCTGAATCACTATACATTAGCGGTACAGGACGTCGCTTTCGAATGGATATACTACTGCTATCACTTTCGTCATCAGTACTACTTGCTGAACGGCAGTCAAGACAATCTGGCAGGTTGTCGAGATAAAACTCGTCGAGACTACCCTTTCCATTCATTTCTAACGGCTAAAGCTTAGAAAAAAGCACTGATTATCTGAATAAAGTATGCGAAATGATTGCTGCTTGCTACTTGTCAATCTAACCTAACCAAATCTAACAGAAAGATCAAACGTCGATTAATCGCCGGTCGGTCGGTCGGTAAAGTGTTAACATGGACTAAAATAAAATGATTGAAAATTTATCTCTGTAACAAAAATCTGCAGTTCCCCATTGTACAAGGAAAGATGAAAGATGAAGTAACAAGTACATGTTGACATGCGATAAGGTATTTAATCAAAGAAATTAGAATACTAAAGAATACACATTTGTGAATTAATTATAGACTGATAAATTTGTATTAAATATATTCTATATAAGATAACTATATAGATTATATTAGAGATTTAACACAGAGCTACATAAAAGCATTCTAGAAAAGCAATTATGATTGGTTTTGTTTTTGATAGCTTAATTTATAAAATAAAAAAAGGTATAAAAGCACCCCCAGGCCAAAAAATTTTTTTTTCGAATAATTAAGAAAAAGTCGCCAAAAGAGCGATAAACATAATTATCAGGTAACCATGCTTTAGTTCCGATGGTCTGACACCGAGGGCGCTACTTTCTATGCGAGTCCCATGTTACAGAAGCGTATCGCTATTGCCTGTGGGAGTTGGTCGTCTTAGTGCGTTTTTCTATGAGGCCAGGGGCCACTGCACGATACGGACAATTAAGAGCCAAGCCGGGACCTATGTGGCCGTAAGGCCCCCCCGGGCTTTGGGAGGTATGTGGGTTGGAACCCAGTACCTCCGCATCCGCGGTTCGGGCAACCCAGGCACTTGGGTTGCGGTTTCCGCATCTGGCCCTCCAGGCTTATCCCGCCTACAGGGTTTTAAACAGAACTTGTTTAAAAAAATTCTGGTGACTGCACTCAAGGATGGGACATGAGAACAGAGTAGAAACATCAGATGCCCCAATGTCTACCCACTTCAATCATCTAATTTAAATTTGATGCAAATACATTTTAATTTGGGACTTAATATGCTGACCTAAAGTTAAACACGATGAGGGTTGTCCACAATAATTTATACTGTTATTAAAAATGGTTCTTAACATCCTGTTAGAATTAGTGTAAAATTAGATGTTTTACCTTACACCGGCTCAGTTTCGGTAATTTTTGCCAGATTATGTTTCGATTGACAGTCTACCTCTCTATGGAACTAAACATTCATCTAGAGACAATTGTTGATCTGGTTTATATCCGTTGTTTTGAAATAATCAATGACAGGCTGGACCTTCACCAGCCTATGCGAATTGGGAGAAATATTGTTATTACAAAAATGCCAGCTTTGCATTATTTGTAAAAATCTGTTCCTGCTCATAACCTACAAGAAGAACGGCGTTTCTATAGATGGGTCTGTAGACCAATAATCGTAGAGAACGTCCTTCTTTACTAGTCCCATGAGAATGATCAGGCCCTAAAATTTCTTCATTTCCAGTCACCGTGACGTCTTTCCATTTTTCGTTTTTTTGTAATTCTATATTTTTCCACAATTTTATAATGATATCTATTAGACTCCCTCAATAAGTGCTCAATCAGGTCACTTCCGATGAATAAATTCACAATATCCATTACGGTTTCGGAGGAACATGGCATAATTTTTACGCCAGAGCTGCCTTCGAAAGGTTCCAAAATTATACTCTTGTCGTTCGTTGACCATGTATCATTGTTGTCTTCAACATTATATTCATGTCCTCGTGTTCTGAATCACTATACATTAGCGGTACAGGACGTCGCTTTCGAATGGATATACTACTGCTATCACTTTCGTCATCAGTACTACTTGCTGAACGGCAGTCAAGACAATCTGGCAGGTTGTCGAGATAAAACTCGTCGAGACTACCCTTTCCATTCATTTCTAACGGCTAAAAGCTTAGAAAAAAGCACTGATTATCTGAATAAAGTATGCGAAATGATTGCTGCTTGCTACTTGTCAATCTAACCTAACCTCAAATCTAACAGAAAGATCAAACGTCGATTAATCGCCGGTCGGTCGGTCGGTAAAGTGTTAACATGGACTAAAATAAAATGATTGAAAATTTATCTCTGTAACAAAAATCTGCAGTTCCCCATTGTACAAGGAAAGATGAAAGATGAAGTAACAAGTACATGTTGACATGCGATAAGGTATTTAATCAAAGAAATTAGAATACTTAAAGAATACACATTTGTGAATTAATTATAGACTGATAAATTTGTATTAAATATATTCTATATAAGATAACTATATAGATTATATTAGAGATTTAACACAGAGCTACATAAAAGCATTCTAGAAAAGCAATTATGATTGGTTTTGTTTTTGATAGCTTAATTTATAAAATAAAAAAAGGTATAAAAGCACCCCCAGGCCAAAAAATTTTTTTTTCGAATAATTAAGAAAAAGTCGCCAAAAGAGCGATAAAACATAATTATCAGGTAACCATGCTTTAGTTCCGATGGTCTGACACCGAGGGCGCGACTTTCTATGCGAGTCCCATGTTACAGAAGCGTATAGCTATTGCCTATGGGAGTTGGTCGTCTCAGTGCGTTTGCCTATGAGGCCAGGGGCCACTGCACGATAAGGACAGTTAAGAGTCAAGCCGGGACCTATGTGACCGTAAGGCCCTCCGGGCTTTGGGAGGTATGTGGGTTGGACCCCAGTACCTCTGCATCCGCGATTCGGGCAGCCGTGGAGTTTGGGTTGCGGGTTCCTGCTGCTGGCCCTCCAGGCTTATCCCGCCTACAGGATTTTAAACAGAATTTGTTTAAAAAAATTCTGGTGACTGCACTCAAGGATGGGACATGAGAACAGAGTAGAAACATCAGCTGCCCCAATGTCTACCACTTCAATCATCTAATTTAAATTTGATGCAAATACATTTTAATTTGGGACTTAATATGCTGACCTAAAGTTAAACACGATGAGGGTTGTCCACAATAATTTATACTGTTATTAAAAATGGTTCTCAACATCTTGTTAGAATTAGTGTAAAATTAGATGTTTTACCTTACACCGGCTAAGTTTCGATAATTTTTGCCAGATTATGTTTCGATTGACAGTCTACCTCTCCATGGAACTAAACATTCATCTAGAGACAATTGTTGATCTGGTTTATATCCGTTGTTTTGAAATAATCAATGACAGGCTAGACCTTCACCAGCCTATGCGAATTGGGAGAAATATTGTTATTACAAAAATGCCAGCTTTGCATTATTTGTAAAAATCTGTTCCTGCTCATAACCTACAAGAAGAACGGCGTTTCTATAGATGGGTCTGTAGACCAATAATCGTAGAGAACGTCCTTCTTTACTAGTCCCATGAGAATGATCAGGCCCAAAAATTTCTTCATTTCAGTCACCGTGACGTCTTTCCATTTTTTCGTTTTTTTATGTAATTCTATATTTTTCCACAATTTTATAATGATATCTATTAGACTAGACTCCCTCAATAAGTGCTCAATCAGGTCACTTCCGATGAATAAATTCACAATATCCATTACGTTTTCGGAGGAACATGGCATAATTTTTACGCCAGAGCTGCCTTCGAAAGGTTCCAAAATTATACTCTTGTCGTTCGTTGACCATGTATCATTGTTGTCTTCAACATTATATTCATGTCCTCGTGTTCTGAATCACTATATAGTAGCGGTACAGGATGTCACTTTCGAATGGCTATACTACTGCTATCACTTTCGTCATCAGTACTACTTGCTGAACGGCAGTCAAGACAATCTGACAGGTTGTCGAGATAAAACTCACCAAGTCTATCCTTTCCATTCATTTCTAAGGGCTAAAGCTTAGAAAAAAGCACCGATTATCTGAATAAAGTATGCGAAATGATTGCTGCTTGCTACTTGTCAATCTAACCACCAAATCTAACAGAAAGATCAAAAGTCGATTAATCGCCGGTCGGTCGGTCGGTAAAGTGTTAACATGGACTAAAATAAAATGATTGAAAATTTATCTCTGTAACAAAAATCTGCAGTTCCCCCCATTGTACAAGGAAAGATGAAAGATGAAGTAACAAGTACATGTTGACATGCGATAAGGTATTTAATCAAATAAATTAGAATACTAAAAAATACACATTTGTGAATTAATTATAGACTGATAAATTTGTATTAAATATATTCTATATAAGCTAACTATATAGATTATATTAGAGATTTAACACAGAGCTACATAAAAGCATTCTAGAAAAGCAATTATGATTGGTTTTGTTTTTGATAGCTTAATTTATAAAATAAAAAAAGGTATAAAAGCACCCCCAGGCCAAAATTTTTTTTTCAAATAATTAAGAAAAAGTCGCCAAAAGAGCGATAAACATAATTATCAGGTAACCATGCTTTAGTTCCGATGGTCTGACACCGAGGGCGCTACTTTCTATGCGAGTCCCATGTTACAGAAGCGTATCGCTATTGCCTATGGGAGTTGGTCGTCTTAGGGCGTTTTTCTATGAGGCCAGGGGCCACTGCACGATACGGACAATTAAGAGCCAAGCCGGGACCTATGTGGCCGTAAGGCCCTCCAGGCTTTGGGAGGTATGTGCGTTGGAGCCCGGTACCTCTGCATCCGCGGTTTTGGGCAGCCGTGGAGTTTGGGTTGCGGTTCCTGCTGCTGGCCCTCCAGGCTTATCCCGCCTACAGGGTTTTAAACAGAACTTGTTTAAAAAAATTCTGGTGACTGCACTCAAGGATGGGACATGAGAACAGAGTAGAAACATCAGATGCCCCAATGTCTACCACTTCAATCATCTAATTTAAATTTGATGCAAATACATTTTAATTTGGGACTTAATATGCTGACCTAAAGTTAAACACGATGAGGGTTGTCCACAATAATTTATACTGTTATTAAAAATGGTTCTTAACATCCTTGTTAGAATTAGTGTAAAATTAGATGTTTTACCTTACACCGGCTCAGTTTCGGTAATTTTTGCCAGATTATGTTTCGATTGACAGTCTACCTCTCTATGGAACTAAACATTCATCTAGAGACAATTGTTGATCTGGTTTATATCCGTTGTTTTGAAATAATCAATGACAGGCTGGACTTTCACCAGCCTATGCGAATTGAGAGAAATATTGTTATTACAAAAATGCCAGCTTTGCATTATTTGTAAAAATCTGTTCCTGCTCATAACCTTCGAGAAGAACGGCGTTTCTATAGATGGGTCTGTAGACCAATAATCGTAGAGAACGTCCTTCTTTATTTGTCCCATGAGAATGATCGGGCCCAAAAATTTCTTCATTTCACTCACCGTGACGTCTTTCCATTGTTTCGATTTTGATGTAATTCTATATTTTTTCACAATTTGATAATCATATCTATTAGACTCCCTCAATCAGGTCACTTCCGATGAATAAATTCACAATATCCATGACGCTTTCGGAGGAACTTGGCATAATTTTTACGCCAGAGCTGCCTTCGAAAGGTTCCAAAATTATACTCTTGTCGTTCGTTGACCATGTATCATTGTTGTCTTCAACATTATATTCATGTCCTCGTGTTCTGAATCACTATACATTAGCGGTACAGGACGTCGCTTTCGAATGGATATACTACTGCTATCACTTTCGTCATCAGTACTACTTGCTGAACGGCAGTCAAGACAATCTGACAGGTTGTCGAGATAAAACTCGTCGAGACTACCCTTTCCATTCATTTCTAACGGCTAAAGCTTAGAAAAAAGCACTGATTATCTGAATAAAGTATGCGAAATGATTGCTGCTTGCTACTTGTCAATCTAACCTAACCAAATCTAACAGAAAGATCAAACGTCGATTAATCGCCGGTCGGTCGGTCGGTAAAGTGTTAACATGGACTAAAATAAAATGATTGAAAATTTATCTCTGTAACAAAAATCTGCAGTTCCCCATTGTACAAGGAAAGATGAAAGATGAAGTAACAAGTACATGTTGACATGCGATAAGGTATTTAATCAAAGAAATTAGAATACTAAAGAATACACATTTGTGAATTAATTATAGACTGATAAATTTGTATTAAATATATTCTATATAAGATAACTATATAGATTATATTAGAGATTTAACACAGAGCTACATAAAAGCATTCTAGAAAAGCAATTATGATTGGTTTTGTTTTTGATAGCTTAATTTATAAAATAAAAAAAGGTATAAAAGCACCCCCAGGCCAAAAATTTTTTTTTTCGAATAATTAAGAAAAATTCGCCAAAAGAGCGATAAACATAATTATCAGGTAACCATGCTTTAGTTCCGATGGTCTGACACCGAGGGCGCTACTTTCTATGCGAGTCCCATGTTACAGAAGCGTATAGCTATTGCCTATGGGAGTTGGTCGTCTAGTGCGTTCTATGAGGCCGCATGCCACGGACTTTACAATTAAGAGCCAAGCCGGGACCTATGTGGCGCCGTAAGGCGCATTCTTATTAATATTTTGGAACCGTTAGTTTGGGTTGGTTTTGTTATCTTATCGCTCAAGTTAACAGTTTTAAACAGAACTTGGTTTAAAAAATAACAAGATGGTAAAAACAGATAATTTACAATTCAATCATAATTTAAATTTAAATTGTGCAAATAAATTTTTTGATTTGTACTTAATATGCTGACCTAAAGTTAAACAATGACAATAATTTTAATTTACACATATTTATTAAAAAAAATTTTCTTAACATGTTTTGTTAGAATTATTTAAAATTAGATGTTTTAACCTTACATCAGCTTTTTTGCCAATTGGGATTATCTTTTCGATTGACAGTCTACCTCTCTATGGAACTAAACATTCATTAGAGACAATTGTTGTCATTTTACTGTTTGTATATCAATCATCAGACTTTGTTTGCTCTAAAATTTATTTACAACAATATTGCATTATTTGTAAATGCATAAATGCACACTGACAGAGGAACTTCTACAATTTAAATGCCATAACTACAAAAGAGTTCATCTTTATAGTATGTTGTAAAATAATGAGAATTCCTTTTTATAGTAACATGTGGAAAAAAATTTCCAACTAGATCATACTCTTTCTTTTCTTTTTATTCATTTTTATGTAATTCATTTTTTTTTTTAATTTTAAGAATGTAAATCTATTAACTCTCCAATATTTTATTTGTGACTTCATGTATTATTCATTCTTCGATATTAAACAATTTTATTACATATTATGTAACATGGCATTTTCAAATACTTGTTGAATCATTTTGTCAAAATTTTAAGAATATGTTATTTAATATCTGTTATATGTCTGATTAGTCAAGAAATCTAATAGTTTTTCATATTGGTAATGGCAAATATAATTATCTGACAATTTAACAAATTTATTTACATCATAATATAATTATTTCTTTTGTAATCTTACAATCTAACAATTAGATCAGTCGATTAAATCGCTCTCCTCTTTAATTGTTCTAAAAAAATAAAAAAAGAGAAATTGAATAAGTAAAAAAATTAATGGTTCCATTGTCAAGTTGACAAAATAAAAAAAAGATAATAAAAATAATAAATGTGTGAAAATGCTTTGAATTTTTAATCAAAAAAAACACTAAAAATACACTTATATTAATTATAGACTGATAAATTTGTATTAATAGTATTCATAAGCTACTAAAATATTTTATATTAAAATAACTAAAAAAAAAATACTAGAAAATAACATTATGAATTATTTGTAAATTTGGACAAATATATATTATAAAATATATATAAAATATACAAGAGAAAAAAATACTTTAGAAAAAGGATTTTTTTATAATATAAAATGAAAAAACTATAAAAGAGCGATAAAAAAAATTATCAGTAAATTGCTGATAGATTAATAAATAGCCGATCACTACACTTCGAGTACTTATCTATAAAACAGAAGCCAACTGCCTAAAGTTGGTCGTCTTAGTGCGTTTTTTCTATGAGGCCAGGGGCCACGATACGGACAATTAAGAGCCAAGCCTATGTATATTAATTTATACCCAGTACCTCTGCATTGAATTAGTTTCATTTGCTCTTTTTTTTCACTTTTAGTCAGTAAAATAATGAAAAAAAAAATTCTTGACTGTATAAATGGGACATAGAAAAAAAAAATATATATATTAATATATAATATCATTGAAGCAAATTTGAAAAAATATTTTATTTAATTTGGGACTTAATATGCTGAAAATAATAACAGATAAAAAATTTATACTACTAAAGAGAAAAATGGTTCTTAACATCTTTTAGAAATTAATAAATTAGATGTTTTACCTTACACCTCCTCGGTAATTTTGGAATGTTTTGACACACAGAATTATGTTAAAACTTTTACTTATGATATCAAAGCTTGAATTTTGATCTTTTTTATATCCGTTGAGAAAATAAATTATAGGACTCACCATTTATATGCGAATTGGAGAAATATTGTGATTACAAAAATGCCAGCCATTTTTGTAAAAATATAACAAAAAGAACGGCGTTTCTATAGATTAAAAATTTATGTCCATAATTACAGAACGTCCTTTTGTAAATAATGATTAAAATTTTACTTTCAGAGGACTTTTTCATTTTTTCGTTTTTTATATTTTCCACAATATTATATTATAATGTAAACTTTATAGAAATCTCAATCAGCTGAGAACCTTGGAATAAATTACAATAAAACAATATCCTTATTAATAAAGAATAATTTTACGCTTGTTCAAAAAATACTCTTGTCGTTATTATTATCATTGTTCTTCAACATATTATATGTTTATGTTTCTAAATTATACATTAGCGGTACATCCACAATCTTTCGAAATCAGGAAATTATCACCATCATACTTACTTGAAATATATGCAAATAATCAGGTTATTTGAGAATATCGTTGACTACCCTTTAATACAACTAACTTATTAATCTTAGAAAGCACTTATCTGAAATTCTGCGCAATGCTTGCTGTCAGTTGTCAATCTAACCTAACCAAATCTAACAGAAAACGTCGATTAATCCGGTCGCGGTCGTAAATGTTAACATGAATAAATAAAATGATTGAAAATTTATCTCTGTAACAAAAATCTGCAGTTCCCATTGTACAAGGAAAGATGAAAGTGAATTAAGTAAAATGTTGATAAGTATTTAATCAAAGAAATTAGAAATACTAAAAGAATACACATTTGTGAATTAATTTCTGATAAATTTGTATTAAATATATTCTATATATGATATAGATTATTATTTAACCAGAGCTACATTAAAAGCATTTCGGTGATTGGTAGTTTTTGATAGCTTAATTATTAAAAAAAGGTAAAAACGACATAAAAATAGGCTAAAACCGCGATAGGCGCAAAAGCTTTACGTTCACTGTCAGGTCTACAGAGGGCGCTACTTTCTATGCGAGTCCCATGTTACAGAAGCGTATCGCTATTGCCTATGGGAGTTGGTCGTCTTAGTGCGTTTTTCTATGAGGCCAGGGGCCACTGCACGATACGGACAATTAAGAGCCAAGCCGGGACCTATGTGGCCGTAAGCCACCCCGGGCTTTGGGAGGTATGTGGGTTGGAACCCAGTACCTCTGCATCCGCGGTTTGGGCACCCGTGGAGTTTGGGTTGCGGTTCCTGCTGCCTGGCCCTCCAGGCTTATCCCGCCTACAGGATTTTAAACAGAACTTGTTTAAAAAAAATCTGGTGACTGCACTCAAGGATGGGACATGAGAACAGAGTAGAAACATCAGCTGCCCCAATGTCTACCACTTCAATCATCTAATTTAAATTTGATGCAAATACATTTTAATTTGGGACTTAATATGCTGACCTAAAGTTAAACACGATGAGGGTTGTCCACAATAATTTATACTGTTATTAAAAATGGTTCTCAACATCTTGTTAGAATTAGTGTAAAATTAGATGTTTTACCTTACACCGGCTAAGTTTCGATAATTTTTGCCAGATTATGTTTCGATTGACAGTCTACCTCTCCATGGAACTAAACATTCATCTAGAGACAATTGTTGATCTGGTTTATATCCGTTGTTTTGAAATAATCAATGACAGGCTGGACCTTCACCAGCCTATGCGAATTGGGAGAAATATTGTTATTACAAAAATGCCAGCTTTGCATTATTTGTAAAAATCTGTTCCTGCTCATAACCTACAAGAAGAACGGCGTTTCTATAGATGGGTCTGTAGACCAATAATCGTAGAGAACGTCCTTCTTTACTAGTCCCATGAGAATGATCGGGCCCTAAAATTTCTTCATTTCAGTCACCGTGACGTCCTTCCATTTTTTTCGTTTTTTTATGTAATTCTATATTTTTCCACAATTTTATAATGATATCTATTAGACTCCCTCAATAAGTGCTCAATCAGGTCACTTCCGATGAATAAATTCACAATATCCATTACGTTTTCGGAGGAACATGGCATAATTTTTACGCCAGAGCTGCCTTCGAAAGGTTCCAAAATTATACTCTTGTCGTTCGTTGACCATGTATCATTGTTGTCTTCAACATTATATTCATGTCCTCGTGTTCTGAATCACTATACATTAGCGGTACAGGACGTCGCTTTCGAATGGCTATACTACTGCTATCACTTTCGTCATCAGTACTACTTGCTGAACGGCAGTCAAGACAATCTGACAGGTTGTCGAGATAAAACTCGTCGAGACTACCCTTTCCATTCATTTCTAACGGCTAAAGCTTAGAAAAAAGCACTGATTACCTGAATAAAGTATGCGAAAGGATTGCTGCTTGCTACTTGTCAAACTAACCTAACCAAATCTAACAGAAAGATCGAACGTCGATTAATCGCCGGTCGGTCGGTCGGTAAAGTGTTAACATGGACTAAAATAAAATGATTGAAAATTTATCTCTGTAACAAAAATCTGCAGTTCCCCATTGTACAAAGAAAGATGAAAGATGAAGTAACAAGTACATGTTGACATGCGATAAGGTATTTAATCAAAGAAATTAGAATACTAAAGAATACACATTTGTGAATTAATTATAGACTGATAAATTTGTATTAAATATATTCTATATAAGCTAACTATATAGATTATATTAGAGATTTAACACAGAGCTACATAAAAGCATTCTAGAAAAGCAATTATGATTGGTTTTGTTTTTGATAGCTTAATTTATAAAATAAAAAAAGGTATAAAAGCACCCCCAGGCCAAAAATTTTTTTCAAATAATTAAGAAAAAGTCGCCAAAAGAGCGATAAACATAATTATCAGGTAACCATGCTTTAGTTCCGATGGTCTGACACCGAGGGCGCTACTTTCTATGCGAGTCCCATGTTGCAGAAGCGTATCGCTATTGCCTATGGGAGTTGGTCGTCTTAGGGCGTTTTTCTATGAGGCCAGGGGCCACTGCACGATACGGACAATTAAGAGCCAAGCCGGGACCTATGTGGCCGTAAGGCCCTCCAGGCTTTGGGAGGTATGTGCGTTGGAGCCCGGTACCTCTGCATCCGCTCCACCCCAGGAGCTTGGGTTACAGGATCGCGCCACTGGTCCCAGCGGCCCTCCAGGCTTCATCGCACTGGAGCTCTCGGGTCTGACTTTCCTGGGCCAAGCCCTCTAAGTCAGATTACTGTATATGCATGGTAAGAGACATAGCTGATAAATTGCAACGATATTGAGGCTTAAAAAAGTCGAGGATAATTATGATTGCTCTTTTCATTTTTTATAATGTAAAAATGTTTATAAATAACATAATTCGAAAAAATTATAACTATATACTATTTCTATTTGATTTTCATATTTACGATACGAGTTGGTCGTCTTAGTGCGTTTGTCTATGAGGGCAGGGGCCACTGCACGATAAGGACAATTAAGAGCCAAGCCGGGACCAGTGTGACCGTGAGGCCCTGCGGGCTTTGGGAGGTATATGAGTTGGAGCCCAGTACCTCTGCATCCGCAGTTCGGGCACCCCAGGGATTTGGGTTGTGCTTTTCCGTTGCTGGCCCTCCAGGCTTAACCCGCCTACAGGGTTTTAAACAGAACCTGTTTAAAAAAATTCTGGTGACTGAACTCAAGGATTTGGTTTTTTTATATACAGATATTTTTAAGCTTCTTTGGGTTTTAAACAAATAATATTGAGCCTATCTTTCTCTGTCTACTCATCCTAGCTTTTACTCTGAGTCTTAGGTGACACACACTGCCTATTCTACTTCCATTTTAATAAGACATCCTACTATTTAAGTTTTTGATGAATTTAGCCCTTTAAAAGTTATTAATACTAGGCCCAACTCTGAATCTCAGAATTTAATATCTTTTAAGAGAAAGGTTTTAAAATTAAACAACGGATTCAAATCTTGCAGAGTTAAAGACATACTAATGAGGTGTCTTGGGCTCCTCCCCCTACTTGCCGTAAAATTTTATTGATAGCCATCCAGGATTTAATTTACTATTCTGAGCACTACACCTTTCTACTTACATTTACTCAATTTTGAACTTTATTTAACTGAATTTAATCGCACTTATAAATATTTAAACGATATTATCCACATTTATTATTTTGTTTAACTACACAATTATTAATTATTACTTACAAAATTTTACTTATAACTTTTCATTTATTCTTATTTTATTAACTACTGTAAAACTGGTCCAACTAGATCAGACGCTCCGAAAATTGCCTTCCAACAAGAGAGGCTAGTGTACTAGTTAATTAGTAACCGTAATTTCAAAATCCCGATCTCCGATTCCGTTGGATTTTCGAGTATGCATTCCAAAAATATATTGAAAAATAATGTCAGCATTAGGTTTTTCTCCCTCTTTAGGTATTTGGCGTATGGCTTTATCGCATATTAATTTTTTTAATTTTTAAAAACATAACTTTTTTTTTTATTCTCACCTTTTTTACAAGCAGTTATTTTATTTGTATTATTATTTTTCACTGAAACATTTTTTTAATAATACCATATTATTTATATTCTATTCTAATTCTGTGAAATGCCTACTGATTAGCAATCCTAGATCTAGTGGTACAGCAAAGTCTGGTTGTGCCCTCTGTAAAATTGAAATTATCTTTAAAATATCCTCTAAAAATTTTAAAATTAATCGTATTTTAAAAGAATTTTTTTTTAATTAGCTTGGGCAAAATATATGCATATATATAAATTTCTAGGAACCACTATCAGAGGTAACATCGTAAGGCACATGCGGGCCGCTACTATCCTTCACCCGGTTATCCGTCCAACTCTCTAACCTTCCCTAACTTCTTTATCGATCTCATAGCTTCGTTCTATTGTTCCAATTAACTCATCTACTTCTTCTACAAACAGGACTGTTTTTAATTTTCATGAGTTATAAAAAATCTAAGGTACTTGTTTAATAATTTTTAATTGATTTTTAAATTAAGTAATTTTTTTCTGTATTACTACTGATACTGTAATTCCTTTTTAATTGTTTATAAGTTTTAATTATTTGTCCTTAAAGTTTAATTAGTAATAACCTCAATTCTTGTTATCTTTAACTCTTGTTAAGTTATATTTGTTTTTAATTTTTT
This sequence comes from Pardosa pseudoannulata, assembly GCA_032207245.1. Lineage (NCBI taxonomy): Eukaryota > Metazoa > Arthropoda > Arachnida > Araneae > Lycosidae > Pardosa > Pardosa pseudoannulata. The sequence goes on along the minus strand of CM063506.1, from coordinate 164,910,146 downwards.
TTTCATTTTATTTCAATCACTGAATTCACAAAAGTGAAACAATGTACACTAGCTTTATGGTCAAAACCGTAGAATATATGGACCATCGGCTCATTGGCGCCCCAAAAATTTCGATGTTAATGAGAAATAGTAGTTTTATTCAAACTGGCACCTAACAGATGCTCCCCTACCATTCGGCCATAAGTCACTGTTATTCTTTCAGAGGAAACTGACAATTGACATTTTTGACACTGGTGTAAAATTCTAATTTTGATTAAATATTTTATTTAGATTATGTTCTGACCTAAAGCTAAACGCTAAGAGTGTCAACAGTTTTAATACTTATATTAAAAATGCTTCTCATTGGAAGTACTGCAATTTAAGAGGTTTCACACGATACAGAGATGTGGAAAAAAAATCTCCTATAAATGCCACTTAAAAATGTTGCTTATTCCCTGGCGTAGGAAGTCTACACTATGTCCCCGATGCGCTAGATCCTCATAAATCAAATCCTACTCATCCCACAGCTACTTGCCGTGAATGTCCAGACAATTAAGATTGGGAGTAATACTTGCAGATAAGAAACAGTAACAAGGAGAGAAAATCCTCTCCCCATTCAAGAACCTTAAACATTTTAAGTGACCACTTCTAAATCTCGTCATGGTCGATTGAAGAGGCCAGGGGCCACTGCATGATAAGGACAATCAAGAGCCAAACCGGGTCCATATGACCGTGAGGCCCTTCAGGCTTATCCCGCCGGCGGTGGGCAGATCTCGAGTATTAGGTCACTCAACCTTACTCTAATCCCTTCGAAGTACCCGGCCCAGGCGCAATCCACGACCGATCGCAGAAGACGGGCGCTCGAAGAGGAGAGAATTTGGAACACTTACTGAATGGTCAGCGGACCTCTTGACGCCGGAATTAGTGAGGGTGGAGATTGGGACAAACAAGTCCACTGGTGAACCGGTGGAAGACACCAGAGAGAAATTGCTGTCTGTTTAAGGACTTCATTTCGGAGGTAGTAAGCTCATTTAAATTGTTTATCAGAACATAGCAACCATTCTTTGCTAGTATATCTGATATCTCCTTACCATTCACCCCAACGTGGGATGGAATCCACGGAATGAATAGAGGTGTTTTCAGATTAATCTCGCAGAGAAGCCTCATAATTATCTGACTTGGGATGTCAAATAGTTTGGGCCAGTTTTTAAAATACTGGGTCTTGATATCAATCCACATCCAAATACTATTATTGTCACTAGTCAGGGTATAATTAAGAGTTGCTCCAATAGCTTTGATATCCGATCAAAGGCTGAACAATAGTCAGGGTTTCGGATGCTGATTTCACTTTGGTCCTCAATATTGTTTTCGAAAACACCACTCCCAGTCCTTCCGTCTTTAAGTCTGCTACCATCGTTATAGATGACCAAGGCTTGAGGGAAATACTATTAACGACCTTTTGGGCCAACTATTTAAAAGGTCCGAGTGTTCTACCTGTTTACAACAACAATGAAAGGTGGTCGCAGAAAAAACTCTAAAATTTATAAAACCCTCTTTCTACGCATTCCAGCTGTGCATCTCTTTAGACGTCGGTCACTCTTCCAATTTAAAATGAATTTAGAAGTCCTGTTAAAATCTCGAAGACTCGTCAAATTATTAAAATATTTAAAAGAACCAATACTAAATCTCGTGGCCAGAGGTATAATGTCAGCTTCCTATAGCACCACTTCTCTAGAGCAACTATTCCTTAAACCTGTGATAATTCTTGCTGCATTCAATTCGGAATTGGAATTGTAGCTTATTTGGCGCACCAGGGCTTAAGCCGAATGTTGAAGGTGAGAAATTACTCATCAAGGGGCGCATCCTTCAGTACAAGAACATATTATGTTGAAAAAAATTTAAATGTGTAGTCTTAAGATAAAAAATAAAGTAATAAGAAGGCTCTAAATAGATTATAATTAAATAATAATAAAAAAATTAGATGAATAGAAAACTTTAACTGAAAGTTTTTAGAACACCTGTGTAAGAACTGCTATTGCAGTATTTCGTTCTTTAATTCTATCTTTAATTCATTTCGGTATGCCATTTATGTATGAGAAAGTATATATTTGAGCAATTTGTATACCGAGAGAGTTTACACTCATGTAATGACGACATGTGCAATGATATAAACTCTAATCAGTGTATGAGAGAAATGCAAAGTATTTCTTTCAATCTAGTATTAATGAATGAGAAAAAACAGTTTTACATATCTGTAATAATTTGTCCAAAATCTTTATAAACAGAATCTGCTTAAAAAAATTCTGGTAAATGAACTCAAGGATGGGACTTAAGAACAGAGTAGAAACAGCAGCCCCGGTGTCTACCACATCAATCATCTAATTTAAATTTGATGCAAATACATTTTAATTTGGGACTTAATATGCTGACCTAAATTTAAACACGATCAAGGGTGTCCACAATAATTTATACTGTTATTAAAAATGGTTCTTAACATCTTGTTAGAATTAGTGTAAAATTAGATGTTTTACCTTACAGTTGACGTTCTCAATATAGTTGACAGAGCATCTGGCCCAGATGGGCATATCTCCAGTTAGTAAGGTATAAACTTGCTAAAGAGAGAGGTTCTTTTTGAATATATAAGTAAGTGAAAATGACTACATAACATAAAATTAAAATAATAAAAAAAAAGAAAGCAAAAGAAATGTGGACATATAAATTATTGAAAATAAGAATAAAATAAGATTATATGAGATTAAATGTGGCTAAATATGATTAAAAACGAATAAAATATATCAATTAAAAAAACTGACAGAGTACCTTAGAATCGTAAAACTTATGCTGGTGAAACACCAAAAGAATTAAGAAGCATGAGTGGGAGGAGCCTAAGTCACCTTATTAATTTGGATTTAAAATTTAAAAATTTTGAGAACTGCTTTTAAGATTTTAAAAATTTTCACAAAAAACATGTAAAATGGAAAAATTTTGGGAAGAAGCCTAATATTCAAGACATTAAAAAAGTTTAAGGGGGCTAAACCACCTCAAAACAAGAAAAATAGGATGAAAGTGGATTAGGAAGAAAGAGTATCAGTGGGCGTTGGCCAAGGCTCAATAAACTCATTTTATGGTAAAATGTAAAATATATATGAAAATGAAGGAAATTTTGAAAATTACAAATTTTACAATAATAGTAATAAGAAGGTAGAAACCGAAAAATGATTTAAGAAACGAGGCACAACGAGGTTGTCTATCCATCACTTGTGTCACAAAGGTTTTTCAAAGCTTGGAGAAGGCGTCTTTTAACCACTTCATAATATTAGAGATATTTTATTCAAGAGATTAAAAAATTTAAGATAAACCATCAAAACAAGATAGAAAGTGGATTAGGAGAAAAAGTCAGTGGGCTCCGGCCAAGGCTCAATAAATCATTTATGAAAAGACAATTAGCATGGTAAAATGTAAAATATATATGAAAATGAAAAGTTTTGAAAATTATTACATTAATGAAGGTAGAAACCGAAAAATGATTTAAGAAACGAGGACAATGAGGTTGTCTAATGTCACTTTGTCACAAAGGTTTTTGTTGGAGAAGGGTTTTTTACCACTTCATAACATTAGAGATATTTTATAACAGTGCTAAGATGTCGGATAAATTATCATCTTTCACCAGTTCCTGAAATGTTTTCAAAAGTTCTAAAAAAGGAAGCTGCGTGAATACATTATCTTATATGAATATTCATGAGTAGATTGACTTTTAGTGACGTTTTAGATTCAAATTATAGGAACATTCTGAATCACTGGTAATCTTAGATTTTTGAAGTTTCTTAATTTTTTAGAAATATTTAGAGGTCCAAGCCTAAGCTTCAGGACCATAAAATACTGAATATAGTGGTCTTGTGTGAAACATAACTAATTTGGGAAATGCGATTTTTTTTTTTTACTAGATTCTCATGCATGCAAAAGTTTGAGGAAATCTTTTTCTTAGCTCCATTTAATGTAGAGGTTGAATCAGCGCCTCCAATTTACAAATGTGTCAATAGAATTGCTGTCAAACATTGAGCTAAGATGCATCTACGAAGGGAATAAGTTTGAGTATTATCAAAAATATATCGCCGAAGATAAATTTCCAAATTTAAGACGATTGGCAATGTGCATTATATCAGCAAATGGAACTACTTATCGCTGCGAATCTTTTTTTTTTTTTTTACAAATTAAACCTGGTAAAAACAAAGTGTCGCAGCAGTTGCTTGATAAAAACATGACCCATCAGCTACGATGCGCGTCGACTACATTATCCGTTGATATTAACAAAATCTCTAGTAAAATACAAAAACAAATCTCACATTAATATTAAAATAATACATGTGTTAGTGATTGTGAATAAACTACAATATATATTTATAGTATAAATGTAATAATAATATTTTAACCCTCATGATTAGGGAGGGAGGTCAGGTGTTGGGGGTGATTTAAATAAGTATAGTTAATGTTTATTATCCTTGTAGTTATGATATATATATAACACAACTTTTATGTACAGTTGCAACTGGCACTGTAAAAATGCATATCTTGAATATTGCATGATAATAAAATATTTAGAATAATTTGTTTTTTTATATTTATATGTGTACCTCAGTTCAGTAAATTGTTTTTTGACCCACCAACCGATTTGGGTTGGGCACCCCTGTTTTAGACCATCACAGTCCGACAAGAAAATCGAAAGACATAATGAAAGGAGAACAGAAGAATAAAAAGTACAACTAAAAGACAAAAACAAGCAAATATAAGACATAGCTATACACAATTTAAAAGCTGGATAAAAGTAGGATAAAAGCAGTAAAAGTAACTAAAGAACTTTCAAATGGTAAGTAGTACAACACCAATGCTAATAAACCTTTAAAATTGTGAAGGAAATACAAGACATTTTTTAAGTTACAAGGATTACAAAAATTTATAAGAAATCTATACTTTTAAAATCGAATTTCATTTTATACGATTTTTTTAAAGTTAGAGTAGAAAAACAGTGTTACATACTAAAATATTAGAATTTTCCAAATAAATTTTACTTAATATTTTTTCAATGATTAAAAATCCGAGAATGTCTTACGTTTCTTACAACATCAATAACACTAAATGTTTAGGAGTAACAGAAAAAATATCTACCTAGAAACAATTTCTTAATAATGTTAAACATAAAATTAAAAAGTTAAGCTGAACATTTTCTTTGAGCTAAGTGAGAATATTATATATATATATATATATATATATATATATATATATATATATATATATATATATATATATATATATATATATATATATATATATATATATATATAATATATATATATTTAAACTTAGCCACATAGGAAGAATTGACAACAGTACTCCCTGGGCCAAGTCCTCTAGTACTGAGTTTGCTATCAATGGTAATGCATCCATCTATGAATACTTTGTTGGATCGATCAATTTATACTTAGTTCATGCCTCATAAATACTTGCAAATGTTTGATTGGTAACCATGGAAAACTTTCATTAGCTATTGAGATAACTTTTAAATTCTTCTATACAACAAAACTACTACAAAAAACAATAAGAAATAGTTAAAAATATAAGAAAATATTTTTAAAAAATTCTAGAAAAATGAGTAAAACTAATCTGGTTATTAGTTCACTCATCCTTAGTTCACACCCACTCATTCATGTTTTTACAATTTTGTAATGCTATTATGATCATTTAGTTCGGATGCTGTGTTGAATCTCGTAACACATTTATAAAACTAAAATATTAATTGGGCTCTGGTGCATCTACCCGATGCTTAACGGCTGTCAAAAAAATAAATAGGAAGTCAAAATAATCTCACAGGGATATTTTAAAACTATAATAACATATTTATTCACTTTCTAAAAACTAGCAACATTCGCCGAAGCGAACCAAAACTTAAACTAAAAAGAATAACAATTTACAGCGTTGCCACAAAAACTTAATACAAACTGAAAACATTGGAATTTCGATAGTGGCTTCAACATAGTTCGTTATTTCCGCGCGAGGGGTGTTCGCAACATATTCCCCCATTTTGAGTCGACTCTGGATGACTCAAAACCTCAGCAGCATTATGAAGGTTCAGTCTATGAGGGTTCCTAATTATTCGTCCAGTTCGGGTAATATGAGGCAAGCGAGTAGAAGACACTGACTTCACAACTTCAGAATTGCCCTCCTTCGGATGTACTGTAGGAACTTTCTTCGTAACAGGCAAGATGCATTCTGAATTATCGTTAGATGACAATTCAAGAGGGTAGATTCTTTGGATGGGTCTTGTTAAGACACCATTTGGAGTCTTCAGTTTAACTGTTCGCACTTTATTATCTTTGCCGGGTATTAATTGTATAACTCTGGCAAGTGGCCAATTCAAACGTTTCTTGCAGTCGTCTCCGATAAACATCTCTTTCATTGGCGCGACTCTTGATTTTGCTCTTACGATTTGAACTTTAACTTCATAGGAGTCTAATATCGATCTCATGAAAATACAGGCTCCGTATGATTTTTTACTGGCATCAACGAAAATATGCAATTCAGAAGTGACATTGGCATACAAATGTCTAGGGATTCGTATTTCATTAAAAAAAGTAATTTCTTTTAACCAGTTAGAAAATTCTTTTTGCAAGTTAAAGGGTAAAATACTATCCCATGGTATTTTGCTCTTCCAAGCTTCCTGCAATAACAACTTAGGTAACAAAGTAGCAGGACTTAACACACCAAGAGGGTCAAAAATTCGTTGAACAATAGATAGAACAGTTCTTTTAGTTTGATCTCGGTCAAGATCTATTTTCGTCGGCAAATTACATCTTAAGGTATCTTGATCTAGATTCCAAATCATTCCCAAAAGAGAAGTATCTCCAGTAGAATTAGAAAGGTAATTACTGCTGATGTTACCTTCCCATCCTCGTAAATTAAAACATGCATTTTTCATTAATTTTTGAGTTTGGGGAACAAAATGAGCTAACTCTTTCAAACTAGATACTCCGGTTACGCAGTTGTCGACATAAAAAGAATTCTTAAGCTTGGGAACTATGTCATGATATTCTTCAGACGCATTTTCAAACAAATGATACAATGATGCCATTAAAAGAAACGGACTGGAGGTGACGCCGAACACTACTCTACAATGTCTATAAATACTAAAGTTCTCGGTTTCAGAAGGAAAAAAGAATCGTAAAAAATCTCTGTGATCCGGGGAAATGCTCAGCTGCAAAAAGGCTTTTTCTACATCTGCAGAGAGACCAATCTTATATAATCTAAATCTATCGATAATATCCGGAATTAATTCAATTAAGTTCGGCCCTTTAATTAAACAGTCATTTAAGGAAGGTCCGTTACCGTCTTTGGCAGAAGCGTCAAACACCGGTCTGATTTTAGAAGTGTGACTTGCTTCTTTAATTACAGGTCTATGTGGTAAGTAATGCTTACCTAAATCTATTTCCTCATCTGGTACCTTTTCGATAATTTTCAACCTTTCCCATTCCTTAAACACTTCAATATAATCTTTTAAATAGTTTCCTTTTGCCGCACGTTTGCACATATTTCTATGCCTTTTCATGGCTATTTCTTTATTGTTTGATAGCAGGGTATCACACTTAAAAGGCAATAACAACTCATACCTTCCGTTTGGAAGAATAGTTAAATTATCTTGAAATTGCTTGACAGTATCAGAAAAAATTAACTTCTTTTTAGAATTTTCCCATGGATCTGTTATACCAATAATATCAAGATCCCACAAATAATTAGCATCAATATTCATAGCATGCAATGTAATACTAGAAATATTACAATTACTCTCAATTGTATCTGTTTCATATATAACTTCACATTTATAAGGCATGTTTTCCATTCCCATTAAAGTGAAACCTAATTTTGTTTCCAAAACAACTAAACCAGAACTCAATTTATATCTGAATTTGAATATTCCATGAGTAGATTGACTTTTAGGTGACGTTTTAGATTCAGAATTATAGGAACATTCTGAATCACTGGTTTAATCTTAGATTTGGTTGAAGATTTCTTAATTTTTTGAGAAACAGCTGATTTAGAGGTCCAAGCCGGAGCTTCAGGAAAATTAAAATTCTGAGAATTTGAAGTGGACTTGGGTGAAACATAACTAATTTGTGGGAAATGCGATTTTTTTTTTTTTTTTTTTTACTAGATTCTCATGCATGCATAAGTTTGAGGAAATCTTTAAAATATTCTTAGCTCCATTTAATGTAGAGGTTGAATCAGCGCCTCCAAATTTACAAATGTGTCTAATAGAATTGCAGTCAAACATTGAGCTAAGATGCACCTACGAATTGAATAAGTTTGAGTATTATCAAAAATATATCGCCGAAGATAAATTTCCAAATTTAAGACGATTGGCAATGTGCATTATATCAGCAAATGGAACTACTTATCGCTGCGAATCATTTTTTTTTTTTTTTTTTTTTTTTTTTTTTTTTTTTTTTTTTTTTTTTACAAATTAAACCTGGTAAAAACAAAGTGTCGCAGCAGTTGCTTGATAAAAACATGACGATGCACGTCGACTACATTATCCGTTGATATTAACAAAATCTCTAGTAAAATACAAAAACAAATCTCACATTAATATTAAAATAATACATGTGTTAGTGATTGTGAATAAACTACAATATATATTTATAGTATGAATGTAATAACAATATTTTAACCCTCATGATTAGGGAGGGAGGTCAGGTGTTGGGGGTGATTATAAATACAGTATAGTTAATGTTTATTGTCGTTGTAGTCATGATATATGTATAACACAAGTTTTATGTACAGTTGCAGCTGGCACTGTAAAAATGCATATCTTGAATATTGCATGATAATAAAATATTTAGAATAATTTGTTTTTTTTATATTTATATGTGTACCTCAGTTCAGTAAATTGTTTTTTGGCCCACCAACCGATTTGGGTGGGGCACCCCTGTTTTAGACCATCACAGTCCGACAAGAAAATCGAAAGACACAATGAAAGGAGAACAGAAGAATAAAAAGTACAACTAAAAGACAAAAACAAGCAAATATAAGACATAGCTACACACAATATAAAAGCTGTATAAAAGTAGGATAAAAGCAGTAAAAGTAACTAAAGAACTTTCAAATGGTAAGTAGTACAACACCAATGCTAATAAACCTTTAAAATTGTGAAGGAAATACAAGACATTTTTTAAGTTACAAGGATTACAAAAATTTATAAGAAATCTATACTTTTAAAATCGAATTTCATTTTATACGATTTTTTTAAAGTTAGAGTAGAAAAACAGTGCTACATACTAAAATATTAGAATTTTCCAAATAAATTTTATTTAATTTTTTTTTTCAATGATTAAAAATCCGAGAATGTCTTACGTTTCTTACAACATCAATAACACTAAATGTTTAGGAGTAACAGATAAAATATCTACCTAGAAACAATTACTTAATAATGTTAAAAATAAAATTAAAAAGATAAGCTGAACACTTTCTTTGAGCTAAGTGAGAATATATATATATATATATATATATACATATATATATATATATATATATATATATATATAATACTATATATATATATATATATATATATATATATATATATATATATATATATATATATATATATATATATATATATATATTTAAACTTAGCTACATAGGAAGAATTGACAACAGTACTACCTGGGCCAAGCTCTCTAGTACTGAGTTTGCTATCAATGGTAATGATGCCATCTATGAATACTTTGTTGGATCGATCAATTTATACTTAGTTCATGCCTCATAAATACTTGCAAATGTTTGATTGGTAACCATGGAAAACTTTCATTAGCTATTGAGGTAACTTTTAAATTCTTCGATAGAACAAAACTACTACAAAAAAAAAACAATAAGAAATAGTAAAAAATATAAGAAAATATTTTTAAAAAATTCAAGAAAAGTGAGTAAAACTAATCTGGTTATTAGTTCACTCATCCTTAGTTCACACCCACTCATTCATGTTTTTCAATTTTGTAATGCTATTATGATCATTTAGTTCGGATGCTGAGTATTGGAATTAGACCTCATAATATATGGCGTAATTTGACAGGTTCAGCTGAGGGTGCAAAAGGCGACTCAAAAATTTAAAATATGAATAAAACCTCAAGTCGAAAGGGCAAAACAACAAATGTCTCTCTCATCCAAAAATACTTGGGGAGGGGAGGAGAAGCATCCACTGATCGTTAGTCTTGGTTGCCGCCCTCTGAGTCTGCCTCTATATTAAACTTACTCCTTATGCATTTTAAAACTTTAAACAAATAATATTCTTCTATAATTTGATGATAGAAGTTTTTTTTATGTCACGAGTGAACTAAAATCAATATCTTATTGTGGCTTAGATGCCTAACAAATTACTCCAGTAGATATGGTGCTGCTTGCTTTCAATTAATTTCCTTTTGACATTTGATTGGCGATTACAACTCCTCATCTAAGGCTGTCACTACTTAGGACTTTCAACTGAAATAAAAATGAGTTTAATGGTAAAATTTAATGCAAATTACATGTTTGAAAGAAAAAAACAAAAATTAACAATGATCCATTTAGAAATTTATAATATGTGTGTTAAAGACATTTGGGAGGGGCTTAAAGAGAATGAATAACTTCACTTCAGGCTGAAAATATTTTCAATAAATTTTTCGTCATCCATGGTCATAAATTAAGAATAATCAAAGATCGGTTGTTGGCAATGATGGTTACCACTTAATTAGTAGATGTTAAGGTCCGAAGGTAACAGGAAGGATAATCCTTTTAAAATAAAAATAGCAATTAGAATTCCAAATGGGAGCAAAATGTTGAAAATGGTATGATGAACCTTGAAGATTTAGTGTTATATAACTATTGATAAAGACAAGAAAGGGAATTGCATTTTAATTATTTTAATACATAACGATGTACTCTGAAGCAGCGATGCACATTCTCACTATGATGACTGGGGATTCGGCTTTTAGGCAAGGTGGCCGAAAGAGAATTTTAAATTAGTTTGTTAATAATAAAAATAAAATTCCATAAGAAAAGGAAATAAAATTCCTAAATGTGGAGAATATGAGTCTGAATTTTTCCATTTTTCCTGATCTACTTGCAACAAGGTTTTGTGTTCTTCCTGCTTGCTATAATTCTGACAATAAAAAGCACTCCAATTAAGTAATCTAATTTTATCTTATATATCAGCACCAACATATAATTTAGTATTTTCTTTCTTATAATTTAAATAAACTTTTAAGTGTGAAGCCAACAGCATTTAGTAGATAAGAAAAAGGTCTTAGTAAATCTGAACCAGTGGGCTTGGCCCAGGGAGTTCAGTTTTTAACACATTCTGTAAACCACTCTAGGAAATAGTATTCATTTACAGAGCACTTCATCAACGCGTATCAATTGGTAAAGTTTAAAACATAATAATATTAATCTTAACTTAGAAGATATAAATTTTTTTTTTTGTTTTAGTACCTTAATTTTATTTTTATATTTTCTAAATATTAAACTGCATTTGCATTATGCACTTCTATTTCGAATTTTTATTTGTAATTCTGTTTAGGTCTTATTATATTCTCCCCACCCATCTTTTTAAGACTTTCATTGTTTTATTTATGGAAGTTTTATTTTTAACGAAAGGACACTGTGGTAATTAATTAATCACCTTTATCACTGGGGATTCGGCCTTCGGCCTAGGCACCCTGAATTTATGTACAACTTTTCAAAAGAGAATTCTGAACTACAGGGTTCGAAAAAACTTATAACTAAACTTATTTATCATAAAACTTATTTATCATATCACCACTATGTATTTTGATATTTAGCCACCAATTTTCGATAGGAATTCTTTATAAAAAAGCAAACAGTTAAACATAAAATAATTTTTAAATTTTTTTTTGTAACTTGTAAAAAGTAAAGGAAACATACAAAATGCTATTGTAGGAACTGTAAGGTAGGACTTTTAATCTTTGCAAATGATCCTTCTGCTGCCATAAGAACAGCAGATATTTTCATTTTAAAAAAGGCGAAATTCAAGTTATAAAAGGTAGAAATATGCCATTATTTGTCATATTTATATCCCCAAGTATATCGAGAAGTATATTTGGCCTCACTTTTTGTGAGGTTATCACCAGACTTATTTCTTTCATGCCCTGCTTAATTTTTTTTATACAAAACAGCCCGACCTCGGTCAATTTTTTTGTAATATCTCGCGCTTGGGGATTTCTTCTTTGAAATTGGTGGATATCTTTGAATCTGGAAATCTGACCGTCTATCTGAGAGGTGCTAGACTTTGTTCTCAGGGCTCTAACAGCCAGGGGAAAATCATGAATGTAAATATAAAGTTTCTGCTCTATTACTTAGTAAATAGTTTTTATTCAACATTAGTAGTTAATTAAATTTTTATGATTAATAGTATGTAATAACTGAATTAAAGTATTGTTTTAATTAAATCATTTTATTTGTGGGAATATAATTTAATGGAATAACAAATGCAAGAAAAGAAAATTTATGAAACCAATTATTCAGCAGGACAACAATCATCTATAATTTCAAACTGAATTTGTAGTCATACTTGAATGAAATTTCTTAAACTTGAATGGGAATTAATAAAGTGTATATGTTTTAATACATAACTTGATATGTTGTATATGTTTAGATTAATTAGCAATATAAAGAGAAAAATCTGTGGACTTTTCTTTCTCAATGTACTTTTAATTTTTCAAGTTATTCATGAAATTAGTTTAAATTTGCCTTGCATGTTTAGAAGCATAAATTAAATATGCTTCAATATTTACGAGGCAAATTTAAACAAATTCAATATTAAAAACTTACAGCATAATTTAAAAGATATTTTTCAAGTAAAATGAAATTACATACAGCATTACTGATCTGTTTTATAGTATATTTATGTATGCAAGCAAACCTATGAATGTAAGATTATATATATATATATATATATATATATATATATATATAAATATATATATATATATATATATATATATATATATATATATATATATATATATATATATATATATACTTTTTTTTATGAAATTGATTGTTCACTGTACTTTAGATTAAGACTTTTGAACCCTCCATGCAAATAAATTCTGGCTCTATCACTGGTATCGGTAAAATAAGACACCATTTTAAAGAATTTATTTGTCAGCTAAGAATAGCCTACCTCAGTTTTACTTTAGTTCATGGATGTGCCTTAGACTAATTAGCATTTAAAGTTCCTTTTACTCTCTATGATTTAATAGAAGCATTGAGGATTAATGATTCATTTATCAAGGAATCATTAATCCTCTTATGTCTATTGAAAAAGTAGATAGCAATTATATTTATATATGTAATAAAAGCTCTGTTAGTAATACTTCATCTCTAAAAAAATTATTAAACTTGAATTTATATGCATAAAAAGGGGGTAAATATTAAAGCATAAAGTTTTTGTGCAATTTATCTAATCAAGAATTGGAGATGAAATAATTTTAATGAAATTTTTGTGTTAATACTGCAATTTTATATTTATTAAAATTTATATCTGTAATTTCTTTGTTTTAGATTCAGTGGAAAGAATGAAGAGAACTTATGAAATTATGTGGATATAATAATCAATTTTACACTTTTTTTAAATTGCAATAAAAAATGTATTCAATTTTGTTTTCTTAATAAAAAAAGAACACCATTTTTTTATTTGAATTTTTATAATTATCTGATAGCAAATAAAAATAGCAAAATAATACTATATAGTAATTTTGATGTAAAAGCAGTAAGCTTTTAAACAATTAATACACAGAATATTCTCAGAAATATTTCAATTTATAAAAAAGTGCAATGTTTAAAGATAAATTAAAAGGGTAATTTTCATAATTGATATTCAATATCTTTACAAATAGTGTCCATATTAGATAAACATGATTGATCACATCTTTTCGCTTTCTCCGTCTTTCCACTAAGATAGTTGGTTAGGTACTACAGATACTTGGAAAATACCCTCCAAATAAAAATATTTTGTCAAACCTAACTATTGTAAATTCAAAAGATATCTTAGTAAGTATGCCATCATTAACACATTCGGTGCGGGTACATTCCATAGCGGAATTGTACCGGAACGGGTATTTTGCACGTGAATTCAGTGATTCAGTTAAATCTCAATAGATCAAAAATTATTTCATTCTTTAACCCACTTTTCGTATTTTATATTGAAATGTATAAACAAATATATAAATAGAAATATATAAATAACAACCATAAGATTTTTATAAACAAAAAATATATTTTTTAGTGGATAAATTTATAATAGTATCGTAAATAAGATATATAGTAAAATAATTTTTATCATTTATAAAACATTTAATACATTGAAAAAATGAAAACAACTTAATATTTACATTTTACTCTCGCATTTAAGTAAAGATTCTTTAAAGAATACTGACATATATATCAATGTCAAAACAAAATACTAAGTGTCCGCATAAAAAATACAATTGTAAACTCTTTTCGTCATTAACGAATTTTATAACAAAATATAAAAAAAATTTTTAAAAAATAATATAAGAAATAATTTAAAATAAATTTTTAAATTAAAAATTTATAAAAATTTTTTTTTTTTTTATATTTAAAGTATCCGGAAAAAAATAATATTAAGAATAAGCTAATAATATGAAGTGAATTTTTAGAAATAATTATTTTCTTTATCTATTTTTTTGTATAATATTACAATATTTTTCTTTATAAAAATTTTTTTTAAACAGCAGTTGTTAATTTTTAAAATATTTTTTTTATTTAAAAATGCATTTCTAATTATTTTCATTTTTAGTTTTAATGTATTATTATTTTCTATGTATTTCTAATATAAATGATTAATTTATTCATTAAAATTTTTTTAATTATTTTAATTTTATCATCTTCATATATCTATCTTACATTTTGTTTAAATAATATTCATTTTTTTATCCATTTGAATTTTTTATTTTTAAATTTATTTTATTTTATTTATTTTAAGATTTTTTTTGCTTTTATTTTTTATTTTATTATTCACTTTGTTATTTTTATTTTTCATAATGTTTTATTTAATTTATATTAAAATGTTATTAATTTTATTCTCATTAACATTAACTTAATGTGTAAATATATAAATAGAAATAGTTATATTTTTTCATTAGTTTTATAAATTTTACATTATTGAAAAGAGCAATCATAAAACTAATAATCTTTACGAAACTCTACATTTTCTCTCATAATGCAAACCTGTTTAGTACGTCATGAGCTTCAATCGTCACTCTCTCTGTCCCCATTTAATCTTCTCTTCCTTTTCTCTTTCATTTTTAAAAAAAAATTTAGTATAAAATGCTTAATTTAGAATTTCCACCTAATAATTTCTTGAAAATCATTTTGTTTTAAAGTAAATTTTTTATTTCCTATGTTTTTCTTTGCATTTGGCAGACCTTTAGAGGAAGGACGGAGAATGTAAATTTAACATACTGTGATTATTCACGAATTGTTCTTCGACACATGATAGTCAAACTTCCTGAAGATGAATGTTTAGCACTTAGATCAGCTAAGTAAAACGTTATTTTCATCAGAAAATTTTGTTGATTATTTAAAAGACTTTTGATTAGCACAGTTATAATGTTAAGATTTTTTTCTTCTATTTAACGACAATGCATTTGATCTAGATCTGCATTTCAAATTGCAGAGAATATCTGTATAAATTATGAATATTACAAGCAAATGTAGTCATTAACTTTTTGGCACTGTCAATAGGAATGTAGAATATATAAAGTGTCGTGTATTTTTTTCATTAGTTTTATGGTAAGCGATAACTTGAACCCCGTGGATTTGGGCTAAATCCAAAAAATATTACATTTAATTTTAAGGCACTGGTTGCTAATCCATTAAAATTACAATTTATATATTTAATGACCGAAATTTATACCGAAACCTTTGTTGATTTTTCAGAGAGCTTTATTTCCAAGACATTAGAGCACAACTATTATTTACTTTAAATACACTGTTGTTGGGACTATTCCCTTAACCCTTAATTTGACAAGATGTTTTTTCAAATATTTTTTTTTTAATTTCTGTTATTTTTTCATGTCTGTATAGACATTAGGATCTCTGTAAAATGAACAAAAAAATACATCATTTTCCATTTTTGAGATAGTTAATGTCCACTGTGGCGAACACTGACAATTATATTATATAGTAGTTATAATGTACATGTCCGGTGTAGCGGCCAGACATAGCCCATTCAAGGGTTAAAATTAAATAAAAACTATCTGTAACGTTTAACAAACTTTAACAAAAAATACATTTACTTAAGCTAGTCTTTACGTAATCTTTCAACCGACAGTGTGTGATGGAAGAGCTAATTTGAAACATAAAACTACCAAACAATCCCACCTTTTCTTCGACTCTACTGTCACTGTTCATTGATGGCTACGACCAGGACCTACCTCCCCATTTCTGCTACTAACATATATGGCTCCCCCCATCTCCTTCTCCCCATATCTCTCTCTCTCTCTCTTTTTTCACACACACACACATCGTATTTTAGAAATATGCTTTACGTAATTTTCCACAATATACATAAATATTTACCTATTATATTATGGCTTGCAATTTTGTTGTGTCCATCAAAACTAAATATTTTTATTTAGTTACAGAATGGATAGTTTATTTGGGTAGAAATAGAAGAACAAGGTTTTCGAAGCGGAAAAGAACCGCTTAAAAATTTCATCGGATTATTCCCACTCCTATTTGATTTAATGACGAGGAAAAACAGCACAAAGATTGAAAGTCAGGATTTTCCTTTTATTTTCTCTCCAACATGATCCAGAATGGAGATGATTTATATTTAGTCAGACTAATATGGAATCCTCCAGCATCTTAAAAGTATAAAGTGATAGTCCTTCAGAAGCATGAAAATTTTTGTGAGAGTTAAAATCTTGATGATTCTAGAAAAGTTTGGTTTTCATATTTTGTAACTCGGTAAGGGAGAATTGTGTTTTTCCATTAAAATATACCCTCCCATAAGATCTAAAGAAATGTTGAACGTTGTTTATTGTTTCTGTGAAAAAAAAATTGGGTTAATATATTTTGTACACTTTAAAACATTGTATACAGGCGATTGATACTTGAGCGCGGGATAACTACTACTACGTTTTCTGACGATTGATATTTCAGCGCTAGTCATGTAATAGTGCGGGTTAGTGTAACCACATGGTTTGTTTGTGGGTACAAAAATAACGGTATATACAGGAAAACGAAGCCGAATGTTCTTGTCTACTACTTAGATTCTGGAAAAATATAGACAAATAACTAGTTTTTACATTATTAGTTTTACGATTGCTCTTTTCATTTTTTATACTGTAAAAATGCTTATATATAACATATTTCGAAAAAATTAAACTATTTACTACTATTTCTATTTGATTTTTCATATTTATTATATATATATATATATATATATATATATATCCACTAAAATATATATTTTTTGTTTAGAAATAATTTATGGTTATTTATATATTTCTATTTATATATTCGTTTATATATTTCAATATAAAATACGAGAAGTTGGTTAAAAATTAAATAATTTTGGATGTATTGAGATTTAACTGAATAACTAAATTTACGCGCAAAACGCCCGCTCCTGGTACAATTCCGCTACAAAATGTACCCGCGCACAATGTGTTAATATATTTTTTTACTATGTTCTGCATTTATTTTACACATTTTTTCAACTTAATCGTTCATTAAATAAACATTCTCCAAGTTAAAAAAGGTATTCTTTCCATACATATTTCTGCAGGGAGAAGTTTTTTCTATTATTAATATCTTCTCTTTGTTAATATCTTTAATAGAGCAATAAATTATTTTGTTGCAGTCACCACTCCTAATTAATAACAACTTTATTTTAGAATATTTTAAAAAATTGCACTAAATCTGAATTAGAAATTTTATTCTTACCAAACTACCTAAACTAAGAATTCCTTGAAGAAAACGATATCAACCTTTTTAGTCTAACTTGAGTTATTTACATTTAAACTGATCAATTATTCGCTTCAATGAGAAATTGATAATATCCTATCTAAAAATGAAAGTAAACGAGTAAAAAAACCTTCTTATAGAATATTCTTCAAAGACGTCTTGAAATTTCATAATTGCTAATAGAACCTCCGATGCCAAAACCAGAAAAGAAAAAAATAACCATTAAGAGTCTTTACTTGCAAAAAGGGGAAAAAGAAAAATACTTTAACAGGCACTTTCAAAGCCAGAAAAGATGTTAAATAAAAGCATCAGTGCTGGATATCGATTCAGTATCGAAAATATTCCCATAAATTAAACAATTAACTTTAACCCCAAACTTTCAGTTTCGAATGTATAAAAAGCGCTGACATGGATCAGTGAATACTATCTTATCGATTATTCCATTCTCCGAAATTCGAATTCAGTTATCGATTATGAATAATACGAAAGGGTAAAAGGTGTTCTAAAAGCTCCCAAGGAATATTTTAAGCGGAAAATAGATACAGAGTGAAATAACTATTCAAGAATATAACTTCTAATATGCATTTTAAAGTTATTTCTTTATGTATCTTGAAGGAGAATTTTTAAAAGAATACGAAATACGTAATGACTTTAAAATGGGAGATCCTTTCCTGATTTTGTATTGTTAGCTTCTACTTTTTTTCTTCGCTTATATATATATATATATATATATATATATATATATATATATATATATATATATATATATATATATATATATATATATATATAAAGCGAATAAAGTGTGTGTGTGTATACAAACACACATTCATTTTTATATCCACATCTATCCATATCTATAATCTTTTATACCCTTATATATTCTATATATATCTATATTCTTGTTTCCATATCCTCATCTATATCCATATCTGTTTATATGTATTTATATGCATCGACATCTATAGCACTGTCTATATAAGCATATAGGTCTATTTGTATCTTATGTGTAGATCTCTACATATCTCTATATTCTCAGATGTATATGAAATGAGATTTTTTTTATCATTACAGGATCCATCTTGATTCATGCTGCTGGCATGGCTAATCGAAGCCGAGTGGATAAACATCGTTAAACAAAGAATTAGAAATCATAAAGAGCAGTTTATTTTGGCAATTTCTCTTGCGGAAGTCAGCCCTCAAAACATGTACATCTCGGTTAAACAGTTGTTTGGGCCGGCCACTCAGTTTAATTACAAGTCACGTGGCTGACGCCAATGAGGCAGTTAATGTATCAGGAGATATTTTAATCTACTTACGCAACCAGAAACTATGCGGAAATCACCAAATCAACAGGGAAAACAGAGTATTGACCAAGGTTGCTAGAAAGGAATAATTGCCAGAAATGCAATTCAAGATACATGTAATTACGTAGGCTATCTTTTAGGATAAATAAATTATATATATATATATATATATATATATATATATATATATATATATTAGCATTCCGGGAGAGTCAAAATTATGTTACTATTTAAATGGTGGGAATAGTAATTTAATTATTATATATCACCATATCTTCTCTTCAACTATACTACACGAGGGAGCTCAGTCGGTAAAGGCAACGAACTCGTAACTGAGAGGTTGCGGGTTCGGAACCCGAGCCGACTTAAGATCTGCTCTGTTCGTGAAAGGTGACTGAGGTGTCAAATAGGTTCGTGGTCGCAATGTCCTCCAACTTCTCAATCAAAACCTCTGGGGGTGGTAGGCCAAGTCTATGGGGCGATGTCGTTCTTTCACCTTAATGGTGCTCATTAAAAAAACGGAAGGCGAACCCCTTGGCCTTAATACGAAATCTTGCAGCCTCAATCGTGCTTGGTTTGTCCAAGTGCCTTGAGAAACATCAACAACAATACGTATTTTTCCTTTTCTTAATGTAGGTTTCACAACCTAACAGTGTACATGTTCGAGTGGATGTTTGATGTCTAGTATGCCGAATTCGAAGTCTTCATAACCAATTAGAAAATTATTCTAGAGATCCAACTTTAGTGTTGATAGTAGAAGATTGTAGAAAAGTTGGCGTTTATGTTTGGTGCAATGACTGTAGATAATTCAATGCTTCTTCAGCAATATACACGTGATTTTTCACTCAAATCATAAATACTTAAAAATCCGGGCAATTATTAAAAGTTTTTAAAATCAGTAAGTAGTAAAGGACTATAGAGGAAGCTTAAGACTCCTAAAAGGGATATCGAACGTTTAACGTAAGCATCAAACCTCACCAGAGTCCCTGGAAACAATTAACTTTCCACAGATTGGGGGGATGTACCTCCCCTCAGGTCATGTCCAAAAAATAATACAGTAATTCTAACATATGTAATACATATAAATAATGGGTGATTTAAACCAGCTGCAAATGAAAAATGTAAAAATGTATTCATACATATATACGGTGCTGTCGTAAAGCCTAAAATAATTCACGATCCTTAATGTTGAGTTTTCATTGTGCTATGGAGTTTTTACCAGTCAAAATGTGTACATGATGTAACAGAGTTGTATGCCACTGCTGATCCTGCCAATATGAGTGTTAATACACACATAGTATTGTTTCTTAGGCGTCATTAAGTTATGTAAAATAGGTATATAAGAATACTGGAGCTCAGCAGAAATTAGTTTTGATGCAGACAAAGTCAATAAGATTACTACAATCAGAAATGAAAGAAAGAAGTTTTTCCAAACGGTTTCTATTTAAAGGATATAATCATCAAATATTTTAAAATACATTTATATATATCTTAATTTTGTTTAAAATATCATTACATACACATCCATGTATATATATATGTATATATATATATATATATATATATATATATATATATATATATCAAAATCATTTAACTTTAATATTTCCTTAAAAACCTCCTCTCTCCCATTCTAATTCCTTAAAACCTTCTTCCCAGCCTCTAAATGTCTTAATCTAAGGAGTGTCTTCGACTTAAAGTTCTTCCCAAACTTTTCTATCCTAAAGATGTACATTTTCTGTCTATTCAACACGTTTCCCAGCTGTCGCCGACCAATGCCTCAGCTTTTTTCCTGATATTGCACTTAAATTCGGTGAGTAAGTGGAAAAATTCCTTCTTTCTTTGCTCTTAGGTGCACCTCTGTTCGAGCAGAGTTATTTTTGCGTCTTTTCCTTTGTCTGTAAGTTGAGTAGTAAAGATGTCCATTTTAGTAGTTCTGACAGAAAGTTTTAATTCGACTTGTGCCGTTCTCTTCAATGTTGGCCGACTGCATTTTTATTACTGCTAGCTGTTTAGCTTTCTCTTTGTCCAGCAGTTTTATAATTTAAGGATATATATATATATATATATATATATATATATATATATATATATGTAATGTAAAAACTTAACGCTTTAATCCTAAACTAAAATTACTAACACCTCTATTAAAAAACCAACAAATCCGCAATTTCTTCATCTTTTTAGTGGCCTTTCGGCGTTAAACTCTTTTGTTTCCTTCCTGTTGGCGAGCTTAACTCGCCAACCTACTTAAGAACACTTAAAAGCACTTATAACAAATTCCTTTCTCAAGCGGTTAGTGTCCCCAAGGTTATATAAGGCTGAGCGACGATCCTCTGTAGAAGTTTTTGCTCTGTATGCTGCCTAATAAACATGTATAAAATTTATCCTGGATCTTCGTATTAATTTTTTTTTACCACGCTACATCCGCGAAGCATAGCAGGCCAAGCTATATTTCATATTATATATATATATATATATATATATATATATATATATATATATATATATATATATATATATATATATATACATGCATACAGGACTTTGAATTATCCTTCTAAATGAACTGAACGTGGTTCTAAACTGCATTCACAATATCGGGAGACTTTAGAGTAGTATGAAGATAAACAAATTTTTGAGAGTGCACCAGATAATTTTCAGCGGAAAAACTATTTTTTTACCTGCCTGATAGAGTACTTTACAATTCAGGAAAATTAAAAATTTTACACATCCCGTCATACGACGGGCTATATGCGAGTTTAGAATATTAAAATAAACAATTGGTATTAACAGCAAATTATCTTAAATTATTTGCTATCTTTACATTAATGCAGCTTTTTAATTCCCAGCATCCAAAGATAGAAACATATATTAAAAAAGAAGTGCAGAATTCGGAAGTGAAAAGAAAAAGGTAAAACTTTGGAAGTATTAATAAATTTGCAAACCCGTCGAATGAAAAGAATTACAGAGTATTTAATTAACTTTGATATATCATGCATAATATCTTCCTGATGAATATCAGAGTGAAAAGACGAATCCGTCGAATTAATTTAACTAAATGGTTAAATGAATAGTTAGCTTAATCTATTGAGCTCACGGTTCTGATACTTCTCCGGGAAGTGATTTAAAGGATTATTGAAATAAAATATTCGATTTTAAATTTGTATTTATAGTATTTTCTTTTATCCTTTAATAGAAGTTATTCAAGAATAATTACGCTTGAAGTATAATGCACAAGTTAGAATTTTAATAAAAGTAAATTGTAGAGTGTATTTATAAAAATAACAGATCCGTATACAAATGTATTTAAAATTGTAATCGTAAAAATCACAGATCTGTATGCAACTGTATTTAAAATTGAATTCATAAAAATCACAGACCCATATGCAATTGTATTTAAAATTTCATTCGTAAATACACAGATCCGTATGCAACTGTATTTAAAATTGTATTCTTAAAAATCACAGATCCGTATGCAACTGTATTTAGAATTGTATTCGTAAAAATCACAGATTCATATGCAACTGTATTTAAAATTGTATTCGTAAAAATCACAGATCCATATGCAACTGTATTTAAAATTGTATTCGTAAAAATCACAGATCCATATGCAACTGTATTTAAAATTGTATTCGTAAAAATCACAGATCCATATGCAACTGTATTTAGAATTGTATTCTTAAAAATCACAGATCCGTATGCAACTGTATTTAAAATTGTATTCTTAAAAATCACAGATCCGTATGCAACTGTATTTAAAATTGTATTCGTAAAAATCACAGATCCATATGCAACTGTATTTAAAATTGTATTCGTAAAAATCACAGATCTGTGTGCAACTGTATTTAAAATTGTATTCGTAAAAATCACAGATCCGTATGCAACTGTATTTAAAACTATATTCGTAAAAATCACAGATCTATATGCAACTGTATTTGAAATTGTATTCGTAAAAATCACAGATCCGTATGCAACTGTATTTAAAATTGTATTCGTAAAAATCACAGATCCATATGCAACTGTATTTAAAATTGTATTCGTAAAAATCACAGATCCGTCTGCAACTGTATTTAAAATTGTATTCGTAAAAATCACAGATCCGTATGCAACTGTATTTAAAACTATATTCGTAAAAATCACAGATCCGTATGCAATTGTATTTGAAATTGTATTCTTAAAAATCACAGATCCATATGCAACTGTTTAAAATTATATTTGTAATAGATTAATGATATTTGTGGAAAGGGGTTTAAAATTGTATTAGGAAAAAATTACAGATATGTATGCAATTGGATTTGAAGTTGTATTCAGAAACAAATACAGATATTTATGGAATTGTATTTAAATTAGAATTCCGAAAAATTACAGGATTTTATACGATTTTAGACATGTTTGGCGAATCAAAATGCGTAGTGAGTTGTAGAATAGTATATAATCTGTTTAATAGTAGTTTATTCAAAAGTTGATGGTATTAATATCTTACCTTTGCGCATACAATTTTCAAATTGTAAATTACTACTCAAAAAGTATGAAAACTCAATATATCCTATAATATACATAGATCAACAAAACTTAATTTAAAAAACCCCATTACCTTTGATAAAAATACTAAAATATATTTGCATAGATCCGCGGTTCGACATGAAAAAAAATGTAAACATTTTGTCTAGAATGATATATATGTAATATATTAAACATTAATCCTAAATGCAATTAAAATATTTCCCCAATGTTAATTTATATCGTGATTCAAAAAGCGAAGTTCAAGAATTGGTTATTCTCATGAAAAAAAACTTACCTTGCAATTTCTGTCCCTAAAGATCGATATATTGGGTTACACGAGGTATCTGGTAATGCAAGATACACCTTTTTAACCTACGAACGACAAAAAGACGAAAAATTAACATTGAATAGTAACGCAGTTAGTCAAACGTTAAAAAATTTTAAGCGATCTTATTACATACCGATCCAAGCTTAGTAAGTAATACGAGATAAGTACATTCTTACAACAAAGATGAGTAACATTTCGTTACCCAAATTTAAAAACATTAATCTCTCTGAAACCTTGACAGTGACTCTAAATTGCTTATAATTGTAATTTGCAGCATATAATTCTATAACATATATAATTATATATAATGCTTAATAATGTAAAATATATGCAATTGTAATTTATGATATGTTATGCAGTAATAGTATAATAACTCACACAAAACTTTAATCTTTCTATTTTAACCTATTATATCTATAAAATATTTAGGATGATTTGTGACTTTGTAAGTTTACTGTTTCTCTAAATTATTCAAATTTTCTCTACTGTAAACAGCTTAAAATTGTTATAATATATTGTATAATTATATAATAGTATCATATAATATTTTACCATCCTACTTGATCCTTTAAATTATAAAAGACGATACATTCCGTTTTCAAAAAAACCAATTAAAAGAATTTGTTTTAAAAATTTATTACTGCTCTAAATTGCTGGTCATTGTAATTTATTATATAAATATATAACTTTATATATAATATTTTATAGTTAAACTCTTTATACATAAATATATGACGACATGATATTTTCAAAACAAATCAAATTAAAAAAAAAATTTTTAAGTTTAGTGCTGCTCTAAATTGCACGAAAAATTACGGCCTAGTAAACAATTGTCTTACAGAATCTATCATTCGAAATTAAATCGAAACTTCTATGATTATCCGTATCGATTAAATGGGACTGTGTGCTAAATCAGTAATTCTGCAGTTGAATGAGGTAAGTTCCTATTAGCATGTGAGAGAAGCCTTTGAAATCATATCACAGCCACGGAATCTGCAATACCTGCCTAGAGGTCCAGATTAGTAAATTCAAATCCTTCTCTTGGTGGGCCGGCATTATTGTTGAAGCCGACCACAGGAATGACCAGTAATGGACAGTTCGAGAGCATAAGCGGCAGAGTTAGATAATTGAGGAAATGCATAGAATTATCTACCTTTATATATAAAATCCTCTGTATATATATTTAGGTATCCATTTCAAAATGACTAGATTAATTTTAACCTTGTATTACAAGCGTCTCAAATCCAGACGGGATTAGTCGCGCAAGGTAACTTATACCCAAGGGTATTTCTTACAATTTTCTACTACCTTGATTGTAATTCTCGATAATAGAATTGTTTATAAAGCTCAATATAGAGTCAGCGATCAGGGCACCATGTTCAAGTGTGAAGTCTTAGCTATTTGTTAGGCTATCGACTTTATTTTGGCTAACGATTTAAATTATGTATACATTAGAACGAATTCGCTTTGGGCTCTACATGCGATTTCCGGTAAGAGTAGTTACCTGCTGATTCTGGAGATGAAGAGAAGGTTGAGAAGAAAGTAATCATTGTATCCATTTGAATTGGGTGCAGGCCCATGTTGCTGAAGAATAAATGAGTATATTGATGTCTTGGCTACAGAAGCAACTCGTAAGGAATCGGTGGACTTTTTAGTTTGGTATTCCACAAAGCAGATCAAGACTTTATTGTTTAAAGATGTTGTCAATAAATGACAAGAAGAATAGACTACGGAAGATAAAGGTCGTCATCTATATGATTATTTCCCGTTTGTGAACGTTAGCAGACTAGAAAGCAACTTTTACACGAACTATATTTACACGTGGCATGGTGACATCCCCGTTCTTCAAGCACGATTTTTCGGAAAGTGTTCAAATTGCTGGAGTGGAGACCGAGATGGTTCTCTTAATCATAGAAGTTTATTGTTTTATTGTTTAAAGATGTTGTCAATAAGTGACAAGAAGAATGGACTACGGAAGATAAAGGTCGTCATCTATATGATTATTTTCCGTTTGTGAGCGTTAGCAGACTAGAAAGCAACTTTTTCACGAACCAAATTTACACGTGGCATGGTGACATCCCCGTTCTTCAAGCACGATTTTTCGGAAAGTGTTCAAATTGCTGGAGTGGAGACCGAGATGGTTCTCTTAATCATAGAAGTTTATTGTTTTATTGTTTAAAGATGTTGTCAATAAGTGACAAGAAGAATGGACTACGGAAGATAAAGGTCGTCATCTATATGATTATTTTCCGTTTGTGAGCGTTAGCAGACTAGAAAGCAACTTTTACACGAACTATATTTACACGTGGCATGGTGACATCCCCGTTCTTCAAGCACGATTTTTCGGAAAGTGTTCAAATTGCTGGAGTGGAGACCGAGATGGTTCTCTTAATCATAGAAGTTTATTGTTTTATTGTTTAAAGATGTTGTCAATAAGTGACAAGAAGAATGGACTACGGAAGATAAAGGTCGTCATCTATATGATTATTTTCCGTTTGTGAGCGTTAGCAGACTAGAAAGCAACTTTTACACGAACTATATTTACACGTGGCATGGTGACATCCCCGTTCTTCAAGCACGATTTTTCGGAAAGTGTTCAAATTGCTGGAGTGGAGACCGAGATGGTTCTCTTAATCATAGAAGTTTATTGTTTTATTGTTTAAAGATGTTGTCAATAAGTGACAAGAAGAATGGACTACGGAAGATAAAGGTCGTCATCTATATGATTATTTTCCGTTTGTGAGCGTTAGCAGACTAGAAAG
>CM063506.1:164865725-164878225 GCA_032207245.1 Pardosa pseudoannulata | reverse complement strand
CAGCACATAAATGCTATACGAGTTGACCGTTGTGAAAATTGCTGCTGTTTACGCCTTATAGTAATTACATCTAGCATTTAAAAATTAAAATATAACGTTCTGATCTCCTATTATGCATTGGCGAAGATGGTGACTGAATATCAACTGTACATCATCGCGTTGAGACGACGCTGGACTGATAAGAGTGAAATCTCTGAGTCGTGTATACGAGATGTTGGTCGTGAAGGGCACCAACCCCCGTTTTTTTTATATTACAAAGGAAACCCCCCCCCCCCACCACCACCCCCCCCCCCCCCCCCCCCCCCCCCCCCACCCCCCCCCCCCCCCCCCCCCCCCCCCCCCCCCCCCCCCCCCCCCCCCCCCCCCCCCCTGTAGTTGGATTTGAACACTCAAATTTCGGTACTGACAGATGACGTCCTACTGAAAAATATGAATACTATAATAAGTGTAATTGCGAAACTTTTACACTGACATTTTGCATATTACGTGAAAAAATATTTTTCCTGAACTGTTATTGATTTTATTTTCAAATTCTTATCTTATCACATTTATTTACCAAGCCCTGCCAAACTGCGCGAAGAAATATGAATCATATTGAAATATATGAAATCGCCAAAATTTTCTTCTCAGTTTTTTCATGTTTTGCAAAATAAAACTTTACCTCGAATCGTGGTTGGGTTTTAGGAAGAGCACAACACCTTTAAGCAACTATGAATGAAAAATTTTTTTATTTTTCGCATTATATCTTCCTTAATTATTATATTCAATACATGAGATTTTCAAAATTTGTTCTCTGTATTTACTTAATTATTTGGCTGAATTTACTCTGTATTTAAAAAAATATCTTTTATAAAAAGCGAACAGTGAGAGTTTGTTTCAAAAATTAGAATTTTTCTGTATATTTACAACACAAAACGAGTTTCATTAAAAAATGTTTGCTTTTTTTTTGTAAGAAATATTTAAATATAATTTTCGAGCTGCTTAACACTAGATTTATGGATGCTGATCATATACCTATTTTTACTGGAGTGAGCCCATTTGTCTCATTCAAGAAAATTGATGTTTTTTGAAAAGAAAATAGTTCCAAATTTAAATAAAAAGCTTATTATCAAAAAATTCATGGAAAACATTTTTTACATATAAAATCTATTTTTGAAACCCATTTTCTGCAAACTTTTCTATTACATTTAGCACAGTGGTTTCTTTTGCATGATTGTTGAACTTGACAATTCTTCCGTGCTTCTGTAGCATAAATTTCTGTCATTGGACTGGAAGTGTTCTCGACTTCTTCTCTATATTTACTTCTTAGCTCTTCAGCCAATTGGAAAACATCCCAGCCTGATAGGACCCATAAATTTCATGTTATGCGATTAACTGTTAAACCATTCTATGACTCAAATTGGCTCACAATCGTGAAAATAGGTATACCCGAAATGAAGGGGTCTGCGGGGAAGAGGAATGAAAGTTTACATATATGTTATTAGTTAACTAAAAACCAACTTATGTCTTTGAAAAGTGATATTAAAGTTTTATATATATATATATATATATATATATATATATATATATATATATATATATATATATATATATATATATATATATATATATATATATATATATATATATATATATATATAGTGATCAAATTTTTAATGAGTCAAATTGGCTCGGTCCGCAAATCTAGTGTTAAATTTTTAAAAAGTATCAAAAACTTTGCACCAAGGCTAAAATAATACTTAAAAATTATATTTTAAATAATTACAAATAAAATAAACATGAACGAAAATAAGAAGGTATAGTTTCAAAGGTCTATAATATATTTACTTTGAAATCAATCTATGCAATCGGTTTTTATTTAAAATGGAAGCAATTGGAAAAAACAAAAAAGTCTCAGTAAAACACAAATAAAATTTTTATAGTTCCATAAAACCTGTGATATTCAATGCAGAGATTATGTAGATTTACAGGTCCTGATAGATTTACAGTCCCTAGGTTTTATTGGGGAGGGGGTTTAAGAAATGATTTATGTTTGGTTTGGGATGATACGGTCTACTTTTTTGCAACATGAGGGCTAATGAGACCGGGACCTACTGCTTAAAGCCGATTCCGAACGGCTACGAACATCCATGCCACAGTGAGAATCGAACCCACGAACACCGGTACCGAAGGCTAGCACCATAATCATTTATCCAGAGCTCAGCTAGAAATGATTTAGAAATATATTCAAAGATTTAAATACATAAAATTAAAAAAATATATTTGGTTTGGTTTAGAGTGCTTCAGTCTACTTTTTCACAACACGAGGTCTAACGAAACAGGGAACTACTGCTTAAAGTTGATTCCTAACGGCTACGAAGAATATCCATTCTACAGTGGTATTCGAACACACGAACTCCAGTACCGAAGATCAGCCCTCTAACCAGTCGGCCATCGTTTGACCCAGGAATTTTTTGAAAGTTTAAGGATATGTTTCCTTACACCTGTTACCTTACCTATTTATTTTTTGATCAAACGTTGCCAAATCGGTTAGCAGATTAAAAATGGCATTCGAATAGCTTTCGAACTAACTTTTCACGCGTCACATAAAATAAAATTTTCCCTGGAACCGATATTTTATATTTTTATATGCTGGTTTTTATTAAGCATTTTTCCTAAATCATTTATTTATTACGTGTTGACAAACGCAGAAATATAAAACATATTGCAATCGTCAAAGTATTGGAGCTGATCGTTCAGACCTAACTTCCTCGCAGTTCG
The DNA here is from genome assembly GCA_032207245.1 of Pardosa pseudoannulata. Taxonomy (NCBI): domain Eukaryota; kingdom Metazoa; phylum Arthropoda; class Arachnida; order Araneae; family Lycosidae; genus Pardosa; species Pardosa pseudoannulata. Next base: position 164,875,465 of record CM063506.1, on the reverse strand, counting down.
ATTGTTCGGTGGAATCCCAATTAGTCTGCGTTGTGTTGGAAACCTTGACAAATGTTCGGAAGGGGGTGGAGAAAAGATAATGATCGGCTATCACGATCAATAAAATTACTGGTCTCGGACGGCTATTCATTACGAACTTTCAGCCTGCAGGCGGATTATTACTGGACTATTTCTCTAGCAACTCGTCCTAATTTGTAATCTTTGACGCGTTCGCTTTCGTCTTTTCTCTAAGTCGAAGAATATTTACTATGTAAATTATTTAACTGTTACAGAATATCGGATGCATTTCGAAATAGAATTATTGTTAGAAATTGCCTTGAAATATCGAGGTCTTTCTACACTGGACTTTTTATTGATTTTTTGTTCTGAAGTATTTTGTTTATAACAGGAAAATTTTAAAAAAGATTCTGTTAGCTAACAAATGCTTTCTTTCTTAATTTTCCTCAAAATTAGAAACATCAAATATAAAGCCCTAAAATCCTTAGATCACCCTAATTAAAATTTACCTGAAAAACGAAAATTAAATTTACACGATTACGTTCATGAAGAAATTGTAATAGGCATCTAAACTTTGTAATCCATTTGAAACCAGTCCACACTGTTATATTTCATGTCATTAACGTAAGTTTCAAGACCAAATTCACAAAACAACTAACATTTTTTTCTAATATTCTCTTGCGAACACACGGTTTATTTACATTTTTCAATGTAATACCGTATAATTATATTTCCCCCAAATAAAATTTTCCCCATGTCCAGCCACTCTTATTGAGCTGGAAACTGCTCTACAAGAAGAATGGAGATTGCTTCAAAATGCTGTGGTTGACCACCTAATTGAAAGCATGGTCGCAAGGTATAAACTTTGTATACAGATGAAGGGGATCACATACCCTATTAACGTCCTTTTTCCATTTTATGCTGTTTATTTTCCCTTTATACATAATTCTGTTTTAGTCTCAAGTATGTCATTATATGATAACTAACAAAAATTTAATATTGTTTTCATTTCTGTATATAATTGTTGATTTTGTTTTATGCATACAATATATATACTACTTTCCGGCCTAATTTTGTGTCAATCAAAGCAGTATTTGTAGATTTTTTTGCATTTTACATATTCGTGCTTAACTTTTGGAAGTGAGTGTATAAACGCCCATAACGTAATCCCCCACACCATTAAATAATCCAGATCTGTTTACACATTCTACCCTTTGAAGTTAAATCGTTCTTTGTATTTTTACTATTTATTTATGCATATACATATACAATATACATACACACAAAAGGAGATTTTATATATATAAAGTGCAGAAAACAGTGAAAAATCAGAAAGTGTTGTAATAAATGACGTATATCACTTACGGACCACTCTCTGATATAGATCAAGTGCCCCATTTTAAATTAAGTTCAGCCCGTATAAGTGAAAAGTGTGTCCAGCAGTGTCCGACAGAATTTAAAATGAATTCATTCTTGAAATGTGATACGTCAGTTGTAATTGGAATTCGTTATCGATTCAAGACTCAATCGATAAATAATTTAAAGGCGACTGATTAACCAATCCTCCCGAAATTAATTAAAGTCGAGAATAATGATACCGTGTATCGATATAAATAATTCATGGGGGCAGGTACTCCGAGAAGTAATAAACGGATTCTGCTGTATTTTCATCGTATTTAACAGTGTAAGATATGTTCCACGAGCGGCAGGGAGATTTTCTGATAATATTCAGAAAGAGTGGTTATGATGCAGTGTTTGCATGTTATTCTTCGTGCTATTTTTATAGCATGTGCTGATAAATGTCAGCAGTTTTATTAAGAACTTAAATTTTCCTAAAGTAACTTCATAGATTTTTGATTAAAAACAAGATTTCAGTTTGTCAGTCACAAAACCTCTCAAAACTTATTTCATATTTAAAATAGTCATTTGCTGCTGCTAATTAGAATGGCAAAATGGGAATCACGTGGCAACGTGAGTGGTTTCATCACATACGTCAGGCATATATAAGATAACTTAGTAAATAGATCTGAGTACATATAAAAAGTGTTGCTAATCTGGCGCTAGCCATCGGGGTTGCTATAATGTAGAAATAGAATAGGGATTTTGCCAAAGTTTACCTTTTTAGGTTAGAACCTTACACTTAATTTAGAATGTAAATATAAATAAATATATAGAGAATGTCTTTGTTTTGAATGTGAATAAATTGTTTTCTGTTTGATTTGGAGCTCTGCTGTCTACTTGTTTTGCAACAAGAGTGCTAATGTGACCAGGAACTACTGCTTAAAGACGATTCCGAACGGCTGCGACCATCTATGACACAGTGGAACTTGAACCCACGATCTCCGGTTCCCAAAATCAACACCCTAATCATTCGGCCATGGTTCGTCAAAAACTAAAGATAATTTACAACAAGATAAGATAGTTCAAATGGATTAATTTAGTTACAATATATCTATATGTATTTATATATATGAATATATTTACATCTGTATAATAATTTACTATATTTTTATCGGTCTATTACCTATCTATAAATATCTATCTCCCTCACTATTTCTACTTCTTTATCTTCTTTATTTCTTTCTCTATCTTACTTTTATAACTTATTTCTCTCCTTATCTATATCCTATATCTTTTCTACCTATCTTTATATTCTCTATCCCACTCTCTTGTCTCCACCGTCATTCCTTCTTCCCATCTATCTATTTCTTCATTTTGTCTATCTCCCTCTCCCCTATTCATATATCTCTACCATTTCTTCTTTCTCATCCTTTTACCCCCTCCTCTATAACTTCTCCCCGCTCTCTCTCCTCTATGTTTATCACTCTTTTCTGTCTCCTCTATCTCTAATTTATCATATATATACGTATGTGTGTTGAATGATATTTTATACTAAAAATTAAACAGCTTAATTATGATAATATTTGTGGGGAGGTGTTAGTCAGATACTCCCACGGAACTGTGCAGCAGGTAATAAAAATTCAGAGTTTAAAAAAACGAACAAACATTTTATTACGGGAAAAAAGACAACAGATCAAACTTTAACACATTTCGTTATATAGACAACGCATTAGACTGCCAGAGAAAAAAATGAATCTTCTTCTGTCGCCGTTGCCACAACATTTATTCTACAAAATATAAATGAATAATTAACGAAGAAGTTTGCCTGAAAAAAAAAACTTGAAATTAGGATTAAAGTTAATCTGTGTGCATCTTTGTCGGCACCACATACTGGGTGTCTATAAAAGAATTCCGGGGTTTTGAGGCAAATATTTTAATGAAATAAAAAACATACATACATGTTTTATACATGACTGGCAAGCTTACATTTCAAGTTTTTTTTAACACTTAGTAAAGTTCTATATGAGCCCCGTTATTGGCACAGCAGACGTCTAAACGGTATTCTACCTCTTCCCATGTCTTGGCGAGCATGTCCTTTCCGACAGTTGATCTTAGTAACCCCAACTCCAGGCTGCGTCTTGTCAACGATTTCTTAGGGCTTTGAAGGCATGAAACTCAGATTCTGTCCACTTTCTCTTGAGACACACTCGGTCTACCCGGCGATTTGCTTCAAAACTTTCCTGTTTCCTTAAATGCACTGAACCATTGACGAATGGTTTTGTCAGAAGGCGGGTTAACACCATAGTTACGTCGAAAGTTTCTTTGTACGGTAACTACAGACTTTGTTTCTATGAGCCAAATAACACATTGAGCCTTTTGTTGCGGAGTGGCCATCATTCAAATTCATTTCAAGGTCTACGTCATTTCAAGGTCAACGCCCTGCTGCGCCGCCAACAGTTGATACAAACATTCCTAATTGGTATGAGTAAAACTTTTTGAGCTACTCTTTTCAGAGAAATCGACTAAATTTTGCTATCTTTTAGTTAGTGAGATATGAATTTTTTAAAACCCCGGAGTTCATATCACCCTGTATTTAATTCAATTTCGGTTCCGATTCTATCAATCTGGCATTCCTTTCTAGCAACTCTAGAAAATATCTCTGCTTCCCCTGTGGATTCCTTCCACTTTCATAAGCAATTAAAAACAGAGTCTGACTCTTAAACTATGCCATCGGCGTGACTTCGAGATTTCTAGGTAATTTCTAATTGATTGACACAAACAACTATTTAAAACAGAATGTACACGTTTTGAGAACAGTTCGTTCGTGAGATCTGCTGCCTGAATAAACTACTTTTTTTAAAATCAAAGCATCCCATTCCATTTTCACTCTTCTCCGGTTTCGAGACCGCAGGGCTGATATATACGATCGGAACTCCTTTTGTGATTAGGTAAAGAACCGCATCACACACACACACACACACAAATGTGTGTGTGTATATATATATATATATATATATATATATATATATATAGAGAGAGAGAGAGAGAGACAGAGAGAGAGAGAGGGAGGGTGTTTCAAAAATAACCAGTATATTTCAAAAATCAATAAAAACTAAATGTACAGTGATAGAAATACACAGTTTATTGAATATGCCTAGGACAATAGTAAATTTTCAGGCAAACAAACAGTCAAAGTTATAACTAATTTTCCACAACAGATGGCGCTGCAGTCTGGAAAAACTAAACTATGATATTATTCTATGGGGACTCTTAAATGACCAGGTGTATCGCCACTATCCAGAAACAATTGAATAACTGGAGCAGTACATCTGTTCTGCATGTGAAGCCATCCCTCGTGAGACGTTTACACGGGTTTCTGATAATTATGTTCTGAGAATACGCCATATTATTGCTGAGCCTGGTGGATATCTGGAAAATATCGTAGTTTAGATTTTTCAAGATTGCAGCGCCATCTGTTGTGGAACATTGCAGCTAATTTTGAATGATTATCTGCCTGAAAATTTAATATTGTCCCAATTATATTGCAATAATATTTCGGTCAATGTCTATTTAATCTTTATTGATTTGTCAAATATACCGGTCATTTTTGAAACACCCTGTATGCTTGTATACACATATGTTTGGTCCACGAATGCCTATCTAGTCCTACCCACGAAGTCTCTTGGGTTTAACAACCCTAACATAAGAGAAATGTCATAAAATTATTAAAGTATATTATTTAAACTCTGTAAAATATTTTGTGCTTTAGAAAGAAGAAATTTAATTTCATTTTAAAAAAATCCCACTTTTTTTCATTTGTACAGTAAAAAAATTAAACGAATATACTAAATTATTTGTTCTCGACACCCCTTACCTCGTTTCAAAAATGGACATTACTAATCTGCGACACTCAGACAATCTCCTCTAACATTCGAAAAAGATTTTGTTTAGTCCTAATTAATTCCCGAGGGAGTGTAATGTCATAAAAAGTGTAAGACTGAAATTTCGAAGCCTTTGCAACTGAGATACGAAGTCAATAGGGAACTAATTATGGATTGTAAATGGAACTTCTATTACGCTAGCGCTTCCACTCTTTGGCGCATTTTAGTTATTCTTTATGACAAATGATTGTTTTTGTTATTGTTTCGACATGAATCGGAAATTAGAAAGAAATTTCAGATAGGAGAGGTTAGGAATTTCAAAAAGTGTGTTTTGTCTCAGATAGGATTAATATATATTTTGCATATTCTTTTAAGCCCGGAGGCTTTGGTTGGTTTTTAATTTGAATTTAGTTCCTTCTTTAATTACAAGGAATGTACATATGTATGTAAATTAGTTAGTGGAAGTAAAATTCAAACATACGTTTCCTACGCAATTTGTGAAGGGAAAAATTCAAAATAACAAAATTTAGTCCTAAATACAAGATCATAATCTTGTTAAGAAAAACTTTAGACAAATTTTTAAAGTATAAGGATAACTCATAGTTTAAAATTTTGTATTCAAATAATTTAGTTTCATTTAAACTTTTTTTCGACATATCTTGTTTTAAATTTAAAAAAATATAAAACTTCAGTTTAATATTTTTGTTGTTGATTGGTGACTTTCAAATATTCCAGGTATATAACATTTTTACTAACTGTTTTTAAATTTTAGAACTTTGTTTATTAATCTGCTTTTAAAAACTGGGTATCCTTCTTTAAAATTTTCTGTTATTTTTTAATTACAGATTGTGTAATACCATGAAATTGAGAAAGAATATTCCTAAAGAATCCCACAAATATAAATAATTGTTTTATATAAAAGTCGTTCTTAAAAGATAATATATACTCAGGTTTGTTTCTATATAAATCCTCAATACAAAGTAAAAATTTGAAAATGGCAAATATGTGGCAAATATGTAAAAACATTTTCATTTATTATCCTCAGTTTATTCAATTTTTTGAAAATATTTTGAGCTTTCACTAAAACTTATTAAAGATTTTTGTATGTTATATAATTTACTTAACACCATTCTTGATTCTCTTGAAATATAATACATTAAAAATGTTGGTAGTTTTAAAGATAACAGATTTAAAATCCCTCGTTCATTTAAAACGACAAAATGCAAAAACTGACAATTTTTTAATTGAATAACAAAGGTATTAACAAGGATTTTTTCCAGAGCAATAAGTCTTTCACAGTACTTAAGAAACGCAGCAGTCTTTTAGATGGATATAGAAAAATCAAAATCAAAGCAAGGCTCTGAAACTATCAAAAATATTATTTTTAGAAAACTTAAAAAGAATATTTTATATTCATACACTGTTGTGTACGCTCTATAAATCCTAACTTCTTCAAAATGTAGTAGTGTAGATAAAACATGTTAAACTTTTGAATTTTTAAACTTTTGAATGTATGAAATATAACAGAAAACGCTTAGAGTACGAGTTTTAATTTGACTTAATACATAAAGCATGTATATAACATCGGGAAGTATCTGAAAATAATTATATTAATCATGTAGATTGCTGTTTCAAGCTTGGTTCAAGCTTGGGGGGAAAATAGTTTCTGTGGATTATATTTCTTCACTTGTACTTCCATTGGATTCATGACTGCCAACTGTGTTGGAGATTTCTTTTTCCCTAGATAGCTCCGGGATAAATAATTAGGGTCTAATCTCTATGTAATTGGCAGAAAGATATCATTAAGATATTAGTTGCACACTATATATATGTAATATATCAAAATTAATCGACTCTAATATTTTTTAAAAACCTCTTCTCTCCCATTTTGATTCCTTTAACTCTTTTTCCCAGCCTCTAAATAGTTTAATCAAAGGAGTGTTTTCCACTTAAAATTCTTCCCAAAGCTTTCTATCCTAAAAATGTAAACTTTCTGTTTATTCAGCACGTTTCCCAGATGTCGGCGCAAATGGTTTCGCTGATATTGCATTTAATTCGCTTATTAAGGTTTTTTTTTTTACCGTGGGAAAATTGTTTCGGTCTTCCCTCTTGGGTGCACCTCTGTGCGATTAGAGTGACCTCTTTGGCTTTTCTTGGTCTGTTGTCCAGTAGAATAGATGTGCGTTGTAGCTGCTCTGGAATAAAGTTTCGATTTGACTGGTGCCGTTCTCTTCAATATCAGCCCGACTGCTTTTTATTACTGCTAGCTGTTAAGCTTTCTCCTTGTCAATTAGTTTTATAAAAATGGATTAAATTTATATACATATATATAATGTGTTTATCCATGTATATTGCACATTTTAACAGTCGACCATCAAACATGGCGTCGAGAGGGTAGCGTCCACATTCTAACAAAGAAGCTACGATGAGCGAGGATTCACACAGCACCCCTATCTAAGACGCTCTTTCTCAATCCTTGAGCTCAAATTCTATTATAATGGGTTATTTAAAGATTCATGAGCCTACATTAAAAGATTGCTTTGCGTTTTATATTCTCAAAACCCCTATATTATTAATTTTTAATTTTCATGTCTGACATATATAATACACTTAAATATGTGTATATATTACAATAATCTTAAAAAGAAAATTTTAAATTTACAACTGATGCAGCGTTAATAACGACCTTTTCAAAAATGGAAGGAAATGTACCGCATAAAGCGACGTTCAATCATCTGCTGTCATTCATGGTTTGATCTACCTTCCCCAATTTCACGGTTTGTGACGAGCTGTCATTATTCGACCACCCACCCGTTCATTAATAAGAAACATAACCAATCGCAATGCGATAGAGGCGAAAACAAACAAAGGAGGGGAGAGAAAATCCGATGTTGACCGATGCGGAACGAAACGAAGGTGTTCGAAGCTAAATGGAAGCAGACGCGAATAGTGATTTTCATGATTTCTGCAAACCAATCATTTGACGAATCATTAAGAAACTATTGGTACTAAAACGTCAAAATAATCTGGTATTCATAAAGACATGCAGTCTTGCTGAGTAGATGAGAAGAACGAAGAAATAAAGACCATAGAATTTTAGATGAAACTATAGTAGCCATATTTTCTCTTTAGGAAAAAATGAACTAACTGTTCGCAAACACTGTACATTCTGTTTAAATAGTTGTTTGCACCAGCTAATTAGTAAACACCTATGAAGTGGATGACGTAGCTTAAGCGTCAGAATCTATTTTTATCCATACAACTTCAATTAATCTTCAAGGAAACATTCGAGAACATTCGCTAGGGTTGCTAGAAATGAATGCAAGAACGATAGAAGCGGAACTGAGAGTTACACACACACATATATACACACATATTATATAGATAGATATAGATAGATAGATAGATAGATAGATAGATAGATAGATATATGCGCACGCACGCACGCACACACGCACACACACACACACACACACACATGATGAGACTTTTGTCCCATCAGACAGGAAAGCGAGTCTATTTTGAATTTCATGCAGTCATGGAGACATCTAAAACATCGTGGTCTAAAACATCGCGGAATGGATACAAAAGAATTTCTTACATCAAACTGACAGCGTTTTTTCAGGCAACTTCTCTCACGGACGTCTTCCCTCAAAACATGTACATCTCGGTTAAATAGTTGTCTGGGCCAACTAATCAGATTAATTACTAGTCACATGGGGGACGCCGGTTATGTAGGTTAAGCGTCATGAGCCATTTTAATGTACTTAAGCAACAGGAAATTTGGTGGTGCGGTGTCACCGAATTAATAGAAAAACAGATATTCTCCATGTCAGCAAGATACTTATAAAATAAACCAGAAAACTATTTTAAGATAGACATAATTACGCTAATATTTTTAGGATAAAAGTATCCATACATATACATATATACACTGTCTATCCACACACACATTATATATGTAATCGAACTTATTTCCTCTGATAAAATAATTATGTAGCCTCTATTGTTTTTAATTCCCCGTGATACTGGGCAAGGAGAAACCTATTCCAGCTAGCAGTAATAACGAAATATACAGTCTGGCCCCATTGAAGAGAACGGCACAAGTCCAATTAAAACTTTATTTCAGAGCTGCTAAAATGGACATCTTTAAGAGTCAACGACAGACAAAGGAAAGACAACAATCACTCTGCTCGAACAGAGATGCACCCAAGAGCGTAGACTGAAAAAATTCTCCCAATTTCTCAGCGAATTTAAGTGTAAGATCAGGAAAAGGGAGGAACAATTGGCGACAGCTGAGAAACATGTTGAATAGACAGAAAATTGACATAAATAGGATAGAAAGCTTTGGAAAATGGATCGAAAGAATTTCAAGTCGAGAACGCTCCTGTGACTAAGACATTTAGAGATTGGGAAAGAGATTTTAAGGAATTAGAATGGGGGAGAGGAGGTTTTAAGGAAATATTAAAGTTAAATAATTTTGATATATTACATTATATATATATATATATATATGTATAT
>CM063506.1:164853225-164860725 GCA_032207245.1 Pardosa pseudoannulata | reverse complement strand
AAGCAAGCTCTAAAATAAAACAATGTATTGTCATTTCAAACAGTAAAAACAGGTAAGACAGAAAAGAATGCCCACTCTAAAAATATAAGACAATGTATCGCCATTTCGTGCAGAATTTTTTCCGTTCCTGACTTCCAAAGAATATTCGGTAAAAATGAACGTATCTGCTTTAAGTAAATCACCGAGTTAAATCTTTTTACTCGTAAAAATATGTTATTAAATTTGGAAATTCATTTACTGTATTTATTCTTCATCTGAATATTAAAACTTTGTCAATTAGTTCTACTATTTAAAAATATGGTAAGACAATATAATGTAAGCTGTAAAATAAAACAATCTATTGTCATTTCACGTAGATATTTTATTTATTCTTCACTTCTAAAGTGTATCCGGGTAAACTGACCGTATCATTTTATTTGATTTGCTTTGATTTCTATGTCCACTGTTTTGCACACGAGGATTAAGGAGACCGGGATCTACTACTTAAAGCTGATTAGTAACGGCTACGGACATATATGGTAGCAGTGGGATTCAAACCGGGAACTGCGGTTTCTGAAGACCCCCCCCACTATGGTCCACTGCAAGTCATTACCAGTCTTGAGGGGATATGGCTTATCGAGGGCGGAGAGGATAGACGATAAAATGATCTTGATAGAAGATGGCTTCTTAAACGGTTTTTCTCCAAAGATCAAAAACCGATTCCTAACGGCTACGGACATCTATGGCAGCAGCGGGATTCGAACTCGGTAAGTGCGATTTCTGAAGTCCCTTCCACACTGTGGTCCACTGCTAGCCTTAACCACCGTCTTGAGGGGTATGGCTTATCGAGGTCAAAGAGGACAGACGATAAAATAATGTTGGTAGAGGATGGCTTCTTAAGCGGTTTTTCTCCAAACATCAAAGGCATCCAGATGCGCAACTAAAGTGCGTAGTAGACCCTATGGACTAATCAAGCGCTTGGCTCATTGAGTGATATAGTGTGGATGCAACTAGTAAACCATCTTTCAAGGTCTCCATCAGGAAGTGGTGAACAATTGGCCACAGTGTGGAGGCTGCATTAGAGCAGCGTGCTACCCCCCGGCCATCATTCGGTAATGACAGTATAAAGTAAATTATCACAATCATAAAAGCAAATATCCCCTATATAATAATAGCCTAAGTTATCTACCCGTCTGTCCTCGAATTTATGAAGAGGTTGTACCTGGAATGGATAGAGACATCTATCTTGGATTCTTGATGAGTTAGGGTTAGCAAGGTTCAAAATACAACCCTTCTCCCCTTTTTTAGCATTTAATGACTTTTTTTCAATCCCTATTTTCCTCGGTTAAGAGCACGCGATTAAATTCAATTAGTCGCATAATAAATAGGAAAAAATAACATTTTTTTTCTAGTATTATGACGTCATTAATTTAACCATCTCATTGAATCATATCTTATTTTAAATTATTTAAATATCGTCTTCATTATATTCATACGTTTTATCACTGAACTTAGATATTACGTAAATAATTTTCTTTTCTATTTGGCTTAAATAATAGATTAGGTACATATGTGATAATTTTAAATTGAATCATAGATTACTTTTTGTGGCAATGAAAATTTTATCACTGGTATTAACCACAAATTCTATCTACCTCCAGTGTGTAGTGGAAAGCATGGTTTCATTCCTTTACTTCCATTAACCCTCTAAGCGGTTCGCACGTAAAATTCAGCCAGTTGTCACGTCCAATTTTCGACCTCCAAAAACGTTCCGAAAATGGATGTATTGTACATTTCTTCCAGTGCTTTCTCCCATGGAGTTTTGAGGTAGGAGGGTCAGGTCGATTGTTTAGGAACTGCACCCCTCTTTGACTGACATTTATTCAGGGATGCACCGCTACTCCCTGAGCACAAGGACTCTGATAGCTTCTCATGGCTTTGTTAATCTGTATTTCGAATTATTTCGTTTGCGATAACAGATGTATCTCTAATTGCAACACTTAAATATCTTGGATGACTTTCGTAAAGAAATATTAATAATTCTCTTAAAAAATATTTTTATTCGTACTTTTAGAATCCATTATTTCTTATGGAATGATTTTCGAGACTTGACGAGTTTTATGTGTATTAAAAATTAACAATCTATAATGTCTATTTATATATATATTTATAACAGGAAGTGAAGGAACAATAACGAGGGTGAGTTTCCCGTATTCCAATCTAGTCGGCAAAGGGTGAAGTAAAAAATCATAGAACACTTTGGTCACTGACACAATAAAATTTTAGCTTATTTTTTGGAGACTTTTTTTCCTCGGTGTGTTCCACTTGGAGGGTTAATTACTATGGCAAAAAAAAAAAAATGGGAAGAACTTAACGATCATTTCGACGTAGCTAAGAAGACTTTGAATTATCTTTGTTATTGTATTCAACGTGATTCTAAACTGCATTCACAGTATCGGGAGACTTTAGAGAAGTATGAAGATAAATTATTGAGCGTGTACCAGATAATTCTCAGCTAAAAAAACAAACCATTTCTTACCAGCCTCATAGGGTACTTTACAATTCTGGAAAATTAAAAATTTTACTGATCCCGTCATATGACGGGCTACATGCTAGTTATTAATATTGGAATGCTGTTAACTATATTATATTCATTCATCAGCTGAAAATTAATAATCTAAAATTGCAAAATAGGGGAAGACAAAAAATAGTGTGCGCTGTAAAATAAAATGCATCTCCCTTTTAAGAACATTTTATTTGTCGATTTCGGGGAATACCGGGAAAAGAATGACCGTACCACTTCGCAACCGTTTGAGGGGCATCTTCAGTAACTATTTGGTTTTCATAAGAAATTAGTTTATAAATGTTATATATGAACCCTTTAAATAGGAAGTATATGAAAAATAAATTATATTACCCGAGGAATAAGCTGGGGGGGTAATTTGACTGCGTAATCACCTCCCTTGGGACAGCATGAAAATGACACATTTTTTAACAATATTGGAAAAATAGTTAATTATTATTAAATGGGAGTGTAAATCAAATAGATAAGAAATTTGTAAATGAAGTTTAAATAGCTACTTTTATTTTAAGGTCTTAGCTTAATAAAATCTAATTTTTGTTTTTAGAATCTGGTTTTCATAGAACCTGATTCTTAAAACAGGTTTTGACAGAAATATTTAAAAGAAGGAAAAAGTGTCGATAGTTTGATGTATCAAAAACATCGGAAATTAAAAACTCTTTTGAAATGTAAATCAGAGGAAAAAATAGAAGCCGGCATATTATATTGCCGCATAAAGAAGCTCAGCCAACTAACTCAGTAGCCGAATGGTCATAACACGCGATCCAGACCCGAAGATTGTGGGTTCGATGCTTGCCATGGCTGTTTATCCAAAGTACGGATTTTTAATTAAAAAATATTATTTATTGTTTCCTTATGTTCTCGAACATTCTAGATCTTTCTTTAATTTGTAAATTAGTTATTTCTCGAATATTCTGTTCGGGTATAAAAGCTGATACCCACTAGTTGTAGGCAACTTCTCGATCTTGTAAAGTTGCGAGTTGCTTCTTAACTTCAATAAATTCGTCTGTTAAGTTAAACGGTGTGTTCATTCGTGACAATATATACCAGTGCTCTTCAAAAGGTTAATAAAACGAGTCCAATTTATTCTAATCGTAATAATTATAAAATTTGGAAAGATATTTACCATGTATACTCTCGACCTGGAAATTAAATTTCTTTGAAACAGTTCTAGATTTGTAAAATAAGGTAAGAGAAAAAAAAAACGCACGCTCTAAAATAATAAAACAACTTACTGTCATTTCGTGCAGACGTTTTATTTGTTCCTCGCTCACGAAGAATGTCCTTTGTAGAAGCTTCACATTTCGAAACTAATAAATGTCATTTTTATTCCGTTCTTAATAACTGCGAATTTTTTTAAACTCGTTCTGAATGCGAAAAACGTTTTCAATAAAAGGACTACACTCTTGGCATCGATGGCTGTTTGAACTGCTCTTTTGTTTCCGCTAACAAAGGTGGGAATAAAGATTTGTTTAGCCCGGGATTTAAAATAGAATATCGATCGTCGAAAGGTCGATAACGAAATTCAAATCAACTGTCAGTAGCCGGGAACATTTAAATTAGCTTAATTAAATTGTTCCCCCCTTTTGTTACTTATATGTATTTGCATACACAACAGACGAAAAAAAAATTAAAAAAGGAGCTTCGCCCTCACTTAATACGGGTAAAGTGATCGATTAATAAATTACTGAAAATGAGGCAGTGGGATAAAATCGATAAATGGTTAATTGGTAAATGTAGATGCCATTTATTTAATTTACTTCAAATCATTCGAATCTAATTTCAAGATCGAGTGGTGAATTGTTAAGAGAATATAGTTTTTTTTTCCTCTTCGGCTCAAGTATTTCGTTAAAATAATTCGATGTAATAAATTGAATGCATAAGACGGGAAATGGGAAATCAAATTAATGAAGATGGAAATAAAAATACTATAAAACTAACCGCTAAACTTCTAAAAGAAATCGTTAAAATTCGTCACTAAATAGATAGGAATGTAATACCTTTTGATTTTTAAAATCTACATTATAAATGCATTTTTTTATATTCATCATATAATAAAATGTTGTGCGTCTTTGATATCTTTTTATGAGTTATTTAGTAGCGCATTTACATTAAAAATTTTAATTATAGGATTTCAAGTAATATTTTTTTTAAACAAAAATATATACCAAATGGAAAAAAATTTCACTAAACAAGTTAAATTTTGTATGTTTGGATTGTTTTGGTTTTTTAACCTCCATGCCATAGTGAGATTCGAACCCACGGTCTCCGATTCCGAAGGCCAGCGCCTTAACCAATCGGCCAGCGTTCGGCTGTATATTTAGATTGGTTTGGAACGCTACAGTAATGTTTCGCTACACGAGAGCTAATGAAACCGAGACCTAATGCTTCAAGCCAATTCTAATTGGCTAAGAACTACCATGACATTAGCGAGATTCGAAACCGTCAACTCCTGTGAAGATTAGCAGCACACTATCCATACAGCCTCGCTTGGCACATTTCGATTCCTAAAATCGTCATTATAACATCCGTTGTTTTTTTATTCAATAAATCAGTTCTACTCCTTATAAAAGGAATTTTTGTAAATTATTTAATAACGTATTTACTTTAAATAAATAAGTTTTGTCAGTTCCAGTAATATATTTTTTAAGTAAAAATATGCACAAAATGAAAAAACATTCTTTTGAAATGCATAAATTTGGAACTAAATGTTTGTTTCGAATCTTTATTTAGATTTAGTTTGTTTAGATAAGCTTGTAATCGTTTTTCTTCTACAAACCTCAAACTTAACGGTTTTTGAATTTTTAAGAACTGCTAAAAATTTAAAATTATAGTTAAAGTTAGCTTTATGAAGCTATAAAAATTAGTATTCATTAATACGATAGAAGTTCATAGAAGAAAAATTATAATTAGATTTTATTTAATGTGAATTTTGAGTTTATTATTTACTCTTCTTAAAGTTATTTTCTGAATAAATGTTTTTTTTCACTTGGTACATAAATTTTTTAAATTTCTTTACAGAATAGTACATATATATATATATATATATATATATATATATATATATATATATATATATAGGTATTTATAGGTATTTAAAAATATTTTTTATCACAATACTAAGTATTTCATAGAGTGAGACAGTTATCAATACTTTGCCTACCCTTTACATCAGATATGACATACAAATTAATACTCTACAAAGTCTCAATTCTATACTAACACCGTCTACATATCTATACGTATACCAACAACATCTACTTATATCTACAAATATAGAATAGAAAGACAAACTTAGTTTATTAGAAAATAATCATTTATTGCGAAGGTGTTTACAAGTTTAGGTACAAAATCAGTCAATATAAGTTCAATCAATATGCGCTGTGATCGGAAACGAGACCTATAGAAAAACAGGAGATATCCCTCATACACACTCTAACAAAACTTTTAATCCGATTGGTAAAAAATAGCAAAGTCCGGTAGTCCTCTGGTCAACCAAAGAGATCTCTTACCTTTCTCGCCAGAAAAGAAAAAAAAACCTCGTCGTATGTCCCTTATTTGTTAATTGTTATAACAAAAATGTCAAACCTATAACAGCAAGACCTAAAATGCTTTAACCTTAAATCTCGACCTTAAATGCTTTAAGATAATTACCGATAATTCATTAAAAAAACTAAAAATACAAATTAAAAATTATCACTTCTAAAACAAAACACTACCTAAATTAAGGAGATGAGATAATGCTTGATAAATGTGACTTTTTGATCCCTGTATATCTTTAACGATGTCAATTTTTCTAATGATCAACATACTATACCAACACCCTCTACGCATCTATATGTTTACGAACCCCATCTACGTATCTACATGTTTACGAACCCTATTTACGTATCTACACGTTTACAAACACCATCTACGTATCTACATGTATATCAACACCATCTACGTATCTACATGTATACCAACCCCATCTACGTATCTACATGTATACCAACACCATCCATGTATCTACCTGTATACCCACAATATCCACGTATCTACAAATATACCAGCACCGTCCACATACCTACAAATACACCAAACACCTACATATCTACACCACCATCCAACACCATCTACATTGCTACATATATATACCAACACTATCTCTTATTACGTAATTCAGTTATGCCGCAAGAATGATCTTGTAGCAATAAAACTTATTGCCCAAATCTCCCTTAAAATATAAAAAAACCTGCGTGTTTTTAATTTATGCAAAATATATTTATACTTTTTTTAGGTGGGAGGGGGTATTTAACCCCTTTTAATCTAGTTATCTATAAGAGCTCAAGCCTCCCTAGTAGAAGCTCATATTTTTATTTCTTTTTTAAATTTTTTTAAATATCATATACGTTATCATTATACATAATAATAGAAGCTTTATACTTAGTTTTTTAAAAATGTTATTAACTTATTTACCTCACTGGCAGTAGGATACAATTATATTGCATTTAGTGAGATAGCTTTTTACTCATAAAAATTGAGGAAACACTTCTGAACTATGTCAGTAAATACTTTATTCCACGTCAACATGACGTGTCGAGAAAAACACAGATTGTGTTTAGTATACCATTGATGAATACGCGAATTTCGCCTGTGAAAGCAAAAATTTTTCAATCGTTTCATCACTTCAAGTCGACTTGAACTAAAATTGATTGAAAATCTTTTGCTGCAGCAAAAGAAATTTGCACATTCTTACCAACTAAGAGCTATCGTAAATTGACATGTATAAGTTGACATGTAATAAGACTTTAATAATGCTATCTAGGGCTTTACTCACTAACTGAAAAACTAAAAGTACAGATTATAAAGGAAAAAAACTACAGCCGTGTACGTGTCTCAATTTATAAGGAGATTTGTATTGTTGGAAGTCTCAAATCTTTCAGACAGTTATGTCTAAA
>CM063506.1:164838225-164845725 GCA_032207245.1 Pardosa pseudoannulata | reverse complement strand
GATGAATACGTAACGCTACTTTAAGATTTTAGTGATTACCGAGAAGTAACATAGATATTTGGATAATATTTATTTGCCAATGTTTACTTAAATACGTTTTGTAAGTTACGAGTATTAATACTTATATTTGGTTGGTTTCAAGAAGCCGTAAATTGAAGTAATCCACAGAACGCAAAATAAATAAATAAATAAAAATAAGATTGAGGTGTGGTTATTAATTATTTTTCTTTTTATCTCTGGCAACACAGATATCTACTTATACACATCCGCGAAGGTTTTACTCATTTAGTACCACCCGGAGAATACGTGCAGAATGAGGAATCAGTGGTCATCATACATTTCTGTAGAGTGTAACGTGTCCGGACATTGTTTCAGGTTACACAATAAAGAAGCAGGTGTTTCTCGGTTAAATGATTTATTGACACCTTGCAGCTCTATACACGTTTCTATATACACACAATACAATTACAGTTCACAAGTATGTGATACAATAGACGTAGGCCTGAATAGAGATATACGAGTAAGATCACTGTCGAAAGGTTTGATAGCCGAGGGAAGAAAACTGTTAGTGGTAGCTTCGCGTCATATTTCTCGGTAACAATAATGAAAACAGCACACTCAATTAGACGAGGGTGTTTGAAGATGCAATGAGTATCTTCGAAGAAGATAAGAACAAAGTTAGAATTCCTAGGAGGAAAATACGATCCTGAAGAGGATCGAATTAAAAGAAAACCCAAGGCACAGAGTATAGTTAACAGTCTCAGAAAGAGGTGTATCCCAAGGTAGGATTTTCGCTAAGAAAACTCTCCGTTGGAGAGACTGGTCAAGACGCTTCCGAATTAGCTGGTTACTAGCTAACTAACTTCTTAAAAAACTCATCTCGTCTCTTTTTAAGGGAGAGGAATCTACGAGAGGAGGGGTCTCACCCACAATTTCATCATTGGATCATCTGGCGATGATCTCACTTTCCACCAACTTGATTGGTCTGGGCTAGACAATCACCGACTTCAACCTGGCAACCGCAAATTGGATGTCATTTTTAACACGTCTTCGAATTGGTCATACTAGACTTACTCATAAACATTTACTCTTGGATGAGCCAGCTCCACATTGTTCTTTCTGCCACACTCATCTGACCATTCATCATATTTTAACTTCATGTACCGCTTTTACACGATTTTACAATATATATTTTAAAACTTTTCATCCCAGTATAAGCGAGCTTTTGGGCGAAACACCGCACCCTAAACTTTTTACATTTCTAAATCGCATTGACATTTTTAACCTTGTTTATTTTTAAAAATTATTTTAATGCAATCCTTTACATCGTTTTTTACTTGCATTTTCTTAAGTATTTGATATTCGCCTCTACTTTTAAATTATGTATTTTTGTGTTTTAGAATTTCACTCTTTCGTTTGGCGCAGCATATCCTTGCTTGGATCTTGCGCCAATAAATCTCAACCAACCAACCAACCTGGGAGTCTCCGGAATTTCATGTCGGCTAAATATCCAACACGGTCGCACTCTTTTTGAAAACTTGTCGCGTCGACGATCATCTGGCCGTCGGTCTGGACGCCCGGTTAACTGTCCTGTTGTTTCGCTACTGTAGGACACAAAAGTTTAGACATCGTGGTGCCGGGGAAAACACCTTTGTCTCCACATACGCGAAGTCTATTTCATTTCTCAAACTGTTTTGAGAAGCAAAATTTTTTGTGATGAAATCTTGCCGTTAAGGCACGCTGTTATAAGAGAAATAGGAAAAGAAAATAAGTAATAATATTTTTTTATCACATGAAAGTGAAACAGTTATGTAATTGAAATTGTTACGATACTTTTGTGGTGGACTAAAAAATAATTCCAATTTGGGGAATGGTAGTTTCCATGTAATTTAAATAAACATTCTTCTTTCGATTAAACAAACATAGACGGTTGAAATCTTTTGAAAAATTAGTGAAGCATTGAATTTCAACTACAGTTTAGATTGGATTCCTTACATCATTTCTTCCCCTTAATTCGATGAAAATGGAAGAAATCGAATGGTGAAAGCGAAATCAAAGTGTAGCGAAACGAGTTTTGTTTCGAATGTAGTTTGAATTAAGGAAGTTCTAATCCATTTCCTGCAACAGAAGGCTGTTTCAATAGAATTCATAAATCTTAAGTAAATGCGTATACTGCTGACCCAGTATCTAATACACAACAAAATCGTCTTTTCTATACTATGTGGTTAAATTATAACTTTATAAAAGTTCTTTCTCAGGGAGCAATTGCTCTAATTTTATTTGATCAACATCCCCTATATAATAGTGTAAGTTATTTGTTCGCCAGTCCTCGAATTTATGAAGCGGTTAGACCTGGAATGGATAAAGGTATCCATATTGGAATATAAATGAATTAGGGTTAGCAAAGCTCAAAGCTAGTAAACTTTACCTTCTCCTATTGGTTAGATTCTAAAATAAATTGGCATTAATGTGTTTCATATCACAGCGAAAAATACTGTAGTCTTTAAAACGTTCGTACTCCACCCCTTCTAAAATAACACTTTTTCTAGCATTATGACGTCATTCCTTTAAACATCTCATTTAATCATTTCTGATTTTAAATTATTTAAATATCGAATGCATTATTTAAATACGTTTTATCACTGAACTTAGATGTCACGTTAAATAATTTTCTTTTATATTTGGCTTAAATAATAGATTAGGTACATAACGTATATTATAACTTTAAAGTTAATTATCTATTATTTTTTGTTGCATTGAAAATTTTATCAGTGGTATTCACAACAAATTCTATCTGCCTAAAGGGTGTAGTGGAAATGGTAGTTTCGTTCCTTTACTTCTATTAATTACTGTGACAAAAAAAAATGGGAAGAACTTAGCGTTAATTTTGACGCAGCTGAGAAAACTTTAAATTATATTTCTAAATGAATTCAAACGAGATTCTAAACTGCATTCACAGTATTTGGAGACTTTAGAGGAGTATGAAGATAAACAAATTATTGAGCGTGTACCATATAATTATAAGACTAAACACAAACCATTTTTTTTTCGTCCTCATACGGTACTTTACAATTCTGGAAAATTAAAAATTTTATTGATCCCTTCATATGACGGGCCATGTGCTAGTATATTATATATATATATATATATATATATATATATATATATATATATATATATATATATATTATATATATATATATATATATATATATATATATATATATATATATATATATATATATATATATATATATATATATATATATATTATATATATATATATATAATAGCCGTTTCAAACCCACTGCAAATTCAAAATGGTATCCATTCAAGATATAGTGCAGTCGTGATAACAAAGGAGTACATACGAAAACTTGATAAACTACTGTAAACACAACAGTCTGCATTGTAAATTCAAAAAATATTAAATATTTAATGAAACGGCAAATGTTTCGTAAAAAAAGTTCAACAGTACACTTAAAATAGTGATTTATTTATATGTCATCATTATTCGATAATATTCAGCATATAAGGCAAAACATTTCATTTGAAAAGAGTCATGATAATTCAAACCGCATCTATTATAAAAAGCGATGATAAAAACCAATATTATTCAGGTATTACCACGATAAAACAAACCGGTATTATTCACGTAGGTATTACCCGGTATTATCCGGTATATAAAACAAAAAATTTCATTTGAAAAAACCATGATAATTCAAACCCCAACGATTATACAAATCGATGTAAAAACCAATATTATTCAGGTATTACCATGATAAAGAAAAGGTATTATTCACTTAAGTATTAACCGGTGTTATCCGGATTATAAAACACAAAATTTTGTTTAAAAATAGCCATGATAATTCAAACCGGAACGATTATACATATAGACGATAAAAACCAATATTATTCGGGTATTACCATGGTAAAACAAACCGGTATTATTCTTAGTGAAATTCAGGTTAGTCAGGTTAGCGAAACCAGGTTAAATATTAACCTGAATTATCCGGAATATGAAACAAAAAATTTTATTTGAGAATAGCCATGATAATTCAAACAGGAACGATTATACATATCGATGATAAAAACCAACATTATTCAGGTATTACCACGATAAAACAAATCGGTATTATTCACGTAGGTATTAATTGGTATTATCCGGTATATAAAACAAAAAATTTCATTTGAAAAGAGGCATGACAATTCAAACCCAAACGATTATACAAATCGATAAAAAAAGCCAATATTATTCAGGAATTACCGTGATGAAACAAACCGGTATTATTCACATAAGTATTAACCGGTATTATCCGGAATATAAAACAAAATATTTCATTTGAAATGAGCTATGATAATTCAAACTGCATGGATTATACAAAGCGATGATAAAAACCAATATTATTCAGGTATTACCATGATAAAACAAACCAGTATTATTCACGTTGGTATTAATCGGTATTATCCGATATATAAAACAAAAAATTTTATTTGAAAAGTGTCTTAATAATACAAACTGAAAATAAAATCCGGTATTACTCATTACCATGCCGGTCTTAAAGGGTCATGATATTGCAAACTGGTATTAGTCGGCACTATTCAGTATATAAGACAAAAGATTTCATTTGAAAACGTTAATGATAATTCAAACTGCAGCGGTTATGCAAAACGATAAAAACCATATTATTCAGGTATTACCATTCCGGTATTACCGTGATAATACAAAAGGATGTTAACAAAATGGTATCATTCAGTATATAAAGCAAAAGATTTAATTCTAAAAGATCCGTGATAATAAAACAGCAGCGGTTATACAAACCAATAATAAAAAACGGTATTACCATTATATTACAAACTGGTATTTTTCATTTCTTATATAATAATAGTTAACTAACTCTAAGTTAATATATATAACTCTAAGTTATCTGTCTGTCTCTTTTCGAATTTTTGAAGCGGCTGGACCTGGAATGGATACAGGCAATCCATTTTGGTTTCTTGATGAATTAGGGTTAGCAAAATTCAAAGCGAGTTCAAAAACGTTCAAAATCCAATCCTTTCCCCCTTTTCGATAGTTTCATGCCATTATTTCAAGGCTTATTTTCTCCCGTTAACAGCAGGCGATTAAATTCATCAATTTATTACAATATAAGTAGATGAAAATAGCATTTTTTCTAGCATTATAACGTCATTCCTTTAACCATCTCATTTCATCATCTCTTATTCTAAATTATTTAAATATCGTCTGCATTATTTTCATACGTTTTTTCACTGAACAAAGATATTATGTAAATAATTTTTTTTTATATTTGGCTTAACCCTCTAAGCGGTTCGCACGTACAATTCCGCCAAACAGATGATGTCTTCAAAGCGGTTTCACGTACAATTTTCGACCTCCAAAAACGTTCCGAAAATGGATGTAATGTACATTTCTGCCAATGTCTTCCCCCATGGAGATTTGAGATAGGAGGGTCAGGTCGATTGTTTAGGAACTACACTCCTTTTTGACTGACATTTATTGAGGGATGCACCCCTACTCCCTGAGGAACAAAGACGCTAATAGCTTTTCATGGATTTGTAAATCTCTATTTAAAAGTAATTCATTTGCGGTAACAGATGTATCTCTAATTGCACCATTTAAATATCTTGGATGACTTTCGTAAAAAATATAAATAATTCATTTAAAGAATATTTTTATTTGTACTTTTAGAATCCCTTATTTCTTATGGGATGATCTTCGAGACTTGACGAGCTTTATGTGCATTAAAAATTAACAACCTGTAATATCTATTTCTATATCTATTCATAACCGGAAGTAAAGGGACAATAACGAGGGTAGGTTTCCCGTATTCCATTCTAGTCGACAAAGGTTTAAGTAAAAAATCATAGAACGCTTTAGCCACTGACACAATAAATCTTTAGCGTATTTTTCGGAGACTTTTTTTTCCTCTGTGTGTTCCACTCGGACGGTTAAATAACAGATTAGGTACATATGGGATAATTTTAAACTTAATCATCGATTATTTTTTGTTGAAATGAAAATTTTATCAACGGTATTGACAACAAATTCTTTTCATAAAAATTTAGAAGTCCATTTCACTGACTAATAAATATCTAGCGTTTAAGTTATATATCTTTGAAAATTGAGAAGTTTGTTCGTTTGTGTTTTTGTTTTTTAAACAATAACCACACGGTTTGCAATCGATTCGGTCAATTTTGGACATCATTCATATGTACCGCCAAATAATCACCCCGATTAAACGCAAACGATTAATTTTTTAATTGATCGCATCATAACTATAAGTGACATAAGAAGAAATATTTCTAGCAATGTGACGTCAAACCAAGTAAAAGCATAATTTTCCCCGATTAAACGCAAACGATTAATTTTTTAATTGATCGCATCATAACTATAAGTGAAATAAGAAATATTTCTAGCAATGTGACATCAAACCAAGTAATTGTTTTAAACGCAGTTTACCTCGGTTAAAAGCAGGAGATTAAAATTTTCAATTTATCACATAATAAAAAGGTGAAAACGATATTTTTCTATCATTATGACGTCATTACTTTAAATATCTGATTTATTCATTTCTTATTTTATATTACTGAAACATCGTCTGTGTAGTAGCAATTGGATTTCACCTGGAAATTTAGATATAATGTGATTAAATTCATTTCTATGTGACGCAAATCATAAAATTTTTATATGAGAACTAATTATAAATTTAATTCTTGGTTAATTGTTACGTTACAATGAAATGTTTATGAACAATATTCTAACAACAAAAAGTACACATTTCAGTGACTCTCGTAGCAAATAAAAACCAATCATTCTATATAATCATCTTTATATTCATATGGTTGTCAATATGAATGTGTGTCTCTGTTTCATACAAAACCATGTGGTTTGTCATAAATTTCCTTAATTTTGGACAACATTTATTAGCACTGCTGCTGTCAAAATCTCCTTCCTATTCTAGCACATAATATGGCAAGATCTATTAACGTTGCTAATCAACGTACAGTAGTAATACAGTCATGTAAATTAGGGTTAAACTTATATTTTACTATAAAAAATTGAGTAAATTTAATATAGGACAGTAATTCGATTATAAAAACTGAATATTGTTATAATAAGCTTATAATAGAAATATATAAATATGCCAATAAATGGAACTGAACTGTGACGAATTTAGAGAGTTATGCCGAAAAAAAAATCTTTGTTTAAAAGTAATATATTAAGTACACCGTAGCGAAGCACGGGCACTCGTGCTAGTTTAATATATAAGGGGAAAAACAACAACTTTGTAAAAATCCATGATAATGCAAACTTATAATAAAAACCAATATTATTAAGGTATTATCTAGCAGGTATTATCACGATAATACAAACCAATTTTATTAAGCGTAGCATTATTCGGTCTTATTCAGTATATAAGGCTTAAAATATTACATAAAAAGGACCATTATATTAGAAACCATACCAGGATTTAAATA
>CM063506.1:164828225-164833225 GCA_032207245.1 Pardosa pseudoannulata | reverse complement strand
GTATTAATATAATGTTGGAGGACGGGTTCCCACGTCATCACAGGGACAGGACAAACGGAAGGGTCAGCTAGCATGAAGTTCTATGTTCAAGACCCGTAACACCTGGGTCAATATCTGTGGGAAAAATATCTGTCTCGGACAGCGTGTATCTCCTTTTTATTTGGAAATTTCTTAAATTGTCCGTTAGGGCCATGTAGAGTTATAATTGGTCAGGTCATTTCTCTGAGGGCGTAAACTATAGCCCCAGTGTTCCATTTAGGTTAGGGGAATGCAAAAGGACGAGGGAATTTTTAGCCCTTGATTTAAGTTTTGAAAACCCCTGAGAATTTTCCTTATATGCACATATATATAAATTTAATTGTAAGACACATATTAATATATTAGTAAATAAGGGTTATTTCTTGTTTGAAAATTCAATTGCACGATAAAAATAATAATCTAATATAAAATGCAGGCTGTTGTTTCTATGAGATTTAAGAGTACGTCACATATAATAATGTATTAGTAAATAAGAAGTATTTTTCCTATTAAATTTAACTGTATGAAATATTTAGTGATATATTAGTAAACAAGCGTTCTTTCTTCTTGAAAATTTATGTGTACAATAAAAAGAGTAATTTATTAGCATTACCTCCTGAAACTTTAATCTAAGGAGTATAAAATCTTTACAAGAATAACAATTTGCTGTACTTTATAAATAACCACATTAACTTAAATATCTGCAGGACTTGAAATATTCTTCGCAAATAAATTTATTAAAAATCTTTATATTCCTAAACTGCTAAGTAAACTATGCATAATCTTTTTTAAAGTCTCGCGAGCTTATTACTCATTCAACAAGATTTTCTTTTAGCCATTCAGCTTAAAAATAAAAGGAGTTTTCAAAATTTTCTAAAGAATATTTAAAACTTTTCTATGCCCTCCCCCTTCTTCGAAAACCAAATTGACCTTCAGTTTTAAAAACTTCTTAGAGAGATATTCCAGGTTTAAAAACAAAATATTTGTTTTTGTATTTTTAATTTTTTTTTATACTTTTTATTCCTATCATAATATTTTTTCTTATTCTATAAAAAAGATTTTCATTTTTTTTATTTTATATGTTTTAATTACAAAAGAAAATTTATTTTCTTTAAAATATATTTATAATATATATATATTGAATTTTTGTAAGTAAATTCATGATTAAAATTTTTTTTTTATAAAAATATATTATATTTTTGTCTTTTAAGATAATTTCTATTTTAATAATTTTTTTCTATTAAATAAAATTTAACAATAAACAAATTTTCTATAAAATTTATTTTCATTTTTTTTAAATTTTATTTTAACAAAATCAAATTATATAAAAATATTTTTTACATTAATAAATATAAAAAAAAATAAATATATGTTAATAATATTTAAAATTAAACTAAAAATAATGAGTTATAAAATACATAAAAATAAAAACTATTTATTATTTACTATTTTTATAATAACTCGAATAAAATTTAAACTTATTATAATTTTAATCGAAAAAAAATTTTATATAAAAAAATAAACTTTGCTATTTTTTCAAAAATTATTATAAATTCAAAATTGAAAAACACGTATTTTATTATTTTTTTAGCTTTTTAAACTTTCCTAACTTTCTGTTCATTTCTTTATTTAATCACGAATATTTTTAGCCTGGTATTACTTGAAGATTAAATTTATTCTTGGAACAATTAATTATCATTTTTTTGTTCCATTTTGAGCTCAGTGAAAGAAAAAAAAGTAGAATTTGAATAGTTATAACAAAATAAAATTAAAATTAAAATATTTATTACTTAATAGGAATATTATATTTAATATTTTTAGTGCATAAAGTTATAGGAAGTTTGAAGGAAAATGATATTTTAAAAAAAAAAGCAAATTCAGGAGGCATGTCACATTTAAGTAATTTTAAATGGAAGATTTATTCTTCTCTCTCGCTTTATCGTGTCTTATTTAATTGTTATTATAAATTTAGATTTTCATCATTTTTTGTCTATTTAATTAATTAGTTTTGTATAATTTACTTTTTATATAAAGTTAAAAGCACTTAACATAAAATGAGTTTCATTAATAATATATACTGTTACCAATTTATGAAGCGTAGCGTTCGTGGATTGAGTAGACTTTGAATTAAGACAGCAAAAATAACAGCACTTTATTCGTAATGCAGAGAAAACACTAATACAGCAGCCAACACCGCGAGAACTGGCTAGCACAGGCGATAACTCTTAGCGCCAAACAACGTAGGTCTTTACCTCTACAAATTTCTCAGCTAACTGAACCTCGATTAGGATCGGCCCCTGGTATTTATATCCTCGGGAGAAACTGGAATATTCTAGAAAGTACTAGGTACAAAAGGGCGCCAAGAAATTCACCAATTCGCCAAATTTAGCGATAAATCGCCAAACTTGACGCCAAAAATTAGTTGCCAAAAACATCGCCTACGAGCCAATATCTATCCAAATGCTTGATTTAACCATTATAATACACAGTATACGGCTAAAATACATGCCAACTTGCGGAATTCGTAACAATACTTTTTTTGTAAACAATAGTTATTACTTATAATTCTCTACCTATTAAAATTTACAAAACGAATTTATTATCTCGGTTATTTTTATTAATTTGATTAGTCCTATTTATTTTCTTGATCTTTAATATTATTCTATTATTGTCTTTTCCTTTGTTTTTGTTCAGTGATTTGTACTTTTAATTCTTGCACACCGATAAATGTACATCGTTAGGATAATACCCAAAACGCTGCAGTATTATAAATAAAAAAAATTATTTCATTGGGGTTTCTTTTAAACCATTCAGAAATGTCTAAAATATTTTTTAAAAAATATAAAAATAAAAAAAAAATGAATTTTTAAAATTTAAAGGTGATATGTCCACTTAAGTTATTATAAATTTTTTTTATGTAACATAAGATTTTTCCCATTAAAACTAAACATCACAAAATTTTAAAAAGGGACCAAGTTGTGATAAAATTTATTTACCTGAGTATTGTAGAATCCTAACATCGAGGAAAATCTATTCTATTTATTCTAATATGAAGCTGAATTTTACAAAATATTGAGCATAATTATTAAAAATGCCACACACGTGTCGAAATTAATATTACTGAAGTGGTAATTTTACCCAATAAATAATTAAACTTCATTTAACCCTACAAAAAATATTAATTTAATTACATACTGATTTTCCACGTATTCTTCAAGAAAAATTTCATGAAGCAGTAGAAATGAAGGAAATATTTAGATTTGGGAGCAATATCGATTTAAGTAGAAGAAAATTTCTATTTTTCCTCTTGTTTCTAATTTTTTAAATAAACAAAATATTTAAAATGAAGGTAGTTCAAAATTAATGTTTGTAGTGCCACAAGGACGAGCCAAACACGCGGGCTAGAGGTCACACAAATGAAGTCAAAGGGGTGAGCCTTTCATTTGATGAACACCGCTAGGAGGAAAGAGCGTTTAAGCTGAGGTGGGTGCTCGCCATTTAGAAGCAGGGACGAATTAGAACTAGATTTAGACGAATTAGATAACTTTGAAGTTCGCAGGCTTGGACATTGTGACCACGAACCTATTTTACGATCCCCAGTCAACCTTAATGAACATGACGGATCTTACTCTTCCTCGAGCACCGAACCGGCAACCCCTCAGTTACGAAATAGTTACGTTTATCGATTGAGCTACCGAACCACCTTAAAATTAGTAGTAACAACCACCCATCTATACTTGTTTCATAGATTTAAACTTTCTTGCAGAAGAAGTCTACACCTACTTTTTTGTCCTTTCGATGTAAGGTGAGTATATTTTCATTTTTACTTGTCTATTATTTGCCTGTAATGAACACTGAAATATCTTTGATTATATAATATTGTTGTGAAGCAATACACTTCAAATTTTCTGTAATGAAATACATCATTGCCTTTCTGCCAGACTAAAATAAGCATTTAAAAAGAATTCACTTTCATTTTACCCTTTCACTTACTATGACGTCTGGGAGACGTTAGTCATTTTATACGCCAATGTAGACTTTGACGTCTCCAAGATGTCAAGAACTGTCTCCGGGAAACACTATATAATATTAAGTAGTATAACTCACCAAAGTTGTTTAACCCTCTGGCTGTTTATCCCGAGATTTCCACGGGCATTTCCTTTTCTTCCTTATTTGAGAAGAGCATCCCACTTTCTCACCGTTTAACCGGTGAAATAAATTATATACATTATTAGACGTTTAATTAATAGAATTATATGAGTAGAACTGTAGTTATATTAGGTAATATAATTATAATTATATTATGTATATAGAAACTAACTGTCATTCAATTGAATTTCATTTAAAAAAATATTCTTGTGATAACTTCTGAAACTGGTTTATTTGACAGTTTAATTTCTCACTATAAAAATCTATGTAGAAAATATTTTCTAGACAGAAAAAGTGCGAATTCCACTTTTTCAATATATGTAGATTTACAAAAAATGTACAAAAAAAAATTCACACTTTTTGAACCGATTTAGGTGTACAAATTGAGCAGCCAGAGGGTTACCGGCTAACCATGAATTGTCTCTCTTTAAACAGAAAAATGCGTCACTTAAAAGACCATCAAAAAACGAACGTTTTTAAAGATGTTGTAAGTGGTAGACATGCTAATCTCAGTGGTTCTATTCCTAAGCTTTCTAATGTAAATGATAAAAAAAAGTGAAACCATATGTCATACGATACGGTAGAGGAATTAATCTTCTAAAAAGATTTGGTGTTGTATAGATGAAAGAAACTTTGTAAAAAGGAAGGTGTTGTATATAACTGTGCATGTAACTGTGTACTTCTGTTTTTCATTTTAACTGTAACTGTGTGTTAGTACGTTAATACAGATATACCAGATATAACATCACCATTGGTTGGCGCCCTGGGTTAATCGTGATTAGGAGTCAAACAACTTTTGTAAGACCGTACATAAATCATTCAATGATTTAACT
>CM063506.1:164810725-164820725 GCA_032207245.1 Pardosa pseudoannulata | reverse complement strand
TCAATACTAACTAATAGATGCTAACCACTTTCTTTTATGTTCAGATTCTATCTTTAAATATATATAGAAAGAAAACTGGATATTCGTTTCCACTTACGTTATTTGCTATTTAAAACAATTTACAAAAATAAAACTGTTTAAAACTAATGTTTTAGCAATTGTTTTGCAGCTTTACTTATATCTTCTGTAACTATAGTTGCATATCTAGCTGGAACCTCGTTGGAACACTGATATAAAAGTGCAGAAATGAAGTTAATAATTATTTAATATGAGTACTTTTATTTAGATCACAATTGCATTGAACTTGAAGAGGCAGAAGTAATTGGTACACCATATTTTTCACCTTTCTCAGCAAGTTTTTTTTCTTTTAACGTATCTTTATTACAGATATTTCAATTTGAATATTGGCAAAATTTTTGGGATACCTTTGTATGTGACACTGTAATGATTCAAGATACATTTATACAAAATTACCATACTTAAACATCTTTAGAAATGTATAATTGCAGAAGTATTGATTAGGGACGTTATTAGCGTTATACCCATATAACAATAATATTATACTTATAAAATATGGACTTAACAGCAAGCATAAAACAGCAAGAAAGTCACCTTGTAGTTAAAGTGGGGCTGATAGATTGAGTCTAGATTCCATGGCAAGATACGCAAAATGAAACGCCATCTGCTTGACGAGCTTGGTAACAAACTTGTTAGCATAAATAAAACTATATGAGGCTTCAAATTCATGTTTCGCTAACAGATGACATTATGTCTGTACTTGAGGCAAGCTCCTAATAGTATTTTGCAAATTTGGGAAGGGATATCACTTAAAAACTTGGAGGACGTTGCGACCACGAACATATTTTACCTGTCGAAGCTGCCATTAGTGAATACGATGGATCTTTGGGCAACTGGAGCCTCGATCCCGTTACACACAGGTTACGACATCGGTGCTTTTGGCAACTGAGTTGCCGCAGGTCTATTATCCATTGTCGAATCAAACCAACCAACAAGGATATCTATTGTAATCTACATTACCCTCTATTAATAGCCTTCAGAATTATAGCATAGATATTTATACTCATAGCGGAAGTTATCGCTCACATTATGACACGTCATTGATTTACAGCTATTGATTCATAATTTGCTAAAGTACCATTTAATATTGGCAATGAAACACTGAAGTAATAGGATCATGATTATTCCTACTTGGAACAAAATGCCTTACCACAAATAAACAAGCACGAGATGAAAAAGCAGTGTTGAAGCTGCAAAGCGTTGAAGAATATGCTCATTTCTCGTGTGATACTGAAAACATTTCAACCTTCTAAAAGCGTTATCATATGTCAACCTGAATTAAATTGACAGAGTTGAAAATATCTCACTGCAACAAGAAAGAGGCACATTATTAACTCGTAAAAAGAACCATAAAGTAACATGTACATGCTTATTTGTACTAACACCTTTAGAAGATTTTCCTGTTCTCCCCTCTTCATTTGTAGTAAAATTTATCCTTACGTAGTGCAGGCATCACATTTTCAAAATCTTGATTATTCCGTATTATTTGTTCTAGTTTAATTTCTTATTTGTAAATGTATTACTGACCGAAAAAACATACCCACTTAAGTTTTGACCAATAACTCGTTTTTACATAAAAGTTGTCCACAAATTCAATTTTCTTATAAACTACACACAAACATGATGTTTTGTCGTATAAACTTAAACTTCATAGTGAAGATACATTTATATGAAATAACCCAATCTTTAAAATGCATAATTGTATAAATATTGATTAGCGTCGTTAGCATCGTTATTATCGTCGTTATTAGTGTCACACCTTACTACAATTTTAATATTTTAAACATTTTTGAGATACCTGGGTAAGTCCCACTGAGGTGACTGTAATGAGTCAAGGTACATTTGTATGAAATAACATTTTTAAAATGTATTTATAAATGTATAATTGCACAGGTATTGATTAGCGTTGTTATTAGTGTTATACCAATATTACAATTTTAATATTGGAAAAAGATTTTGGGATACCTTGGTAAATCATACTGTGATGACTGTGATGAGTCAAGATACATTTATATGAAATAACATTACTTAAACGTCTTTATAAATGTATATTTACATAGGTATTGATTATCGTCGGTAGCGTCGTTATTAGCGCCATACCACTATTACAATTTTAATATTGGAAAAAGATTTTTGGATAGCTTGGTAAATCACACTGTGATGACTAATGATTCAATATAAATTTATATGAAATAAACTTATTTAAACGTCTTTATAAATGTATAATTTCATAGGTATTGATTAGATTCGTTAGAATAGTTATTAGCGTTATACCAATATTACAATTTTAATAATGAAAAAAAATGTAGGGATACCTTGGAAAATCACACTGAGATGACTGTAATGAGACCAGATACATTTATATGATGTAACCTTACTTAAACGTATTTATAAATGTATAATTGCATAGGTAATGATTAGCTTCGTTAGCGTCATACCAATATTACAATTTTAATAATTTAAAAAAAAATTTAGGATACTTTGGTAAATCACACTGAGATGACTGTAATAAGTCAAGATACATTTATATGAATTAATCTTACTTAAACATCTTTCGAAATGTATAATTGCATAGGTATTGATTAGCGTCGTTATTAGCGTTATACCAATATTACAATTTTAATATTGACTAATACTTTTAGGCTACCTCGGTAAGTCATGCTGTCATGACTGTACAGAGTCAAGATACATTTATAGGAAATAACCTAAATAACACGTCTTTAGAAATGCATAATTGCATAAGTATTGATTATCGTCGTTGACGATGATATAACGACATCAATCGTACTCATAATTTATCGATTCATCGATTGTCAAAGATCCGCTTCACGTTGACAATAATCTTCAAGCCTATCTGTCGCCGACTTTCTATTATAAAAGCTGGCGATAAATTATCTTTAATGAAAGAGATCCTCGAAAGTGAAACACGTAAAAGAACGGAAAAGTGAAGATCTGTCTCTCACTTCAAAACCATTATTGAAGTGTCGCGCATGGATGACCCCCCTCCCCCCCTTTCCCCAGATCGACCACAGTCGTCACTTAATACATCATGGTCATCGATTTTTGTGTCAAATACCTCGATGCCTCACTTCTCTCGGTGTCGATACTTATCTTCAAAAATTCCGGGAGGCGTTAGGGATTTCTTTCTTTAGCTCTTCTCTCTTTTTTATTTTCTGGCATAGAAGGTGGAACATATATTCTCCGAGCTTCTAAATATCAAGATTTACCAGTAAACAAACGAAATATTTAAATTATGCCAGATAAGATAAAATGTTAACAATTTAATGAAGATTATGAGAGCAATAATTACATATTTAATAGTTAAGGGAGCAAAGATACAAGTTAAGATAATACAGGGACTAATATAACCCATGCACTATAAGGAACATACAATATATGATACAGTATGATAATCATGTTGACACTTGTCAGAGCTGTAAAATGTTTTTTCACTAAGTGGCAGCCCCAACGTCAGTGTGGGCTTAGATTTTAAGTGTACATTCTTTACTTTGGCGATACGATGCCGGCGCAAAGAGATCTACTAGATTTTATGTAGACATCTATGATACATATATCTTGCATACGATTTTATCAACGGAATATAGTATAAAAATATGACAAAGGTATTTAGTATACACAGATATACACAAAAGTAGTATTGTTATCAGAAATCTGAAATTTTTTTTAGTTCAATCTCTTTATTTATCTAACATTTCTTTGTGGTTTTAATTGTTCTTGAATTATCAACATGAGCTTAACGATGTCTAAATGCGTAAAATTCTGCCCTTCAGTACAGTTGTTCACGGTTTTAAATCTCTTTGCTGGAATAGATGTTTGTACTCATTCAGTCTCAGATTTAAGCAGTTGGTGGAACGTCTCATTAGTCCTCTTGTACACAGATCTACAGTAGACTATAAAGCCCCACAAGTAAACAAACCAAACCAAACAAATTCATCAGCATGAAAAAGAACATTCGAGAATTTTTCAAACTACCGACATAACTAGAATTTTCTTTCGAGTGTTAATTTTAAGTACGGCAAATTTTAAACCTCATAAAAAATAGATATTACACACACACACTAATATATACACATGTCTCATACATGCATCAAAAGATTTGCTTGCATATATAAATAACTCAAAAGACAGAACATGAAATGCTGAAAGTAATTTCATTCATCTTAAAAAATATACTGGAAACCACCTTGTGTGTTATATTTTAAGCTAAATATTTTTATGATGTTTGTAATTTAAAATATAGTAATTTTATGAATAACTAAGAAAATAAAAAATTATTGCGAAAGGCTTGCTATGTCCTTTTTTTTTTTTTTTTTTTTTTTTTTTTTTTTACAAAATGCCTTGTATGACATTAAAATTAGAAAATAGTGCAATAAAATCAGTAATTTGAAAACTCTTGTTTTATAATGGTAAATTAACTTTTCTCGATAGAAGGTCAGTTTGTACAAATTTGCACCCTCATTCCTAATCTAATCGTGAGCTGAAAGTAGTGCTAAATATGTCAGCCTCCTGCGACTAATTCTAATTCTAAGAAATTATTTTACTAATTTCATGGTTGAAAATTAATTTTTAACACTTACAGTGGAACCTAGTAATATACCTAAATTTCTATAAACTTAATGTATCTTACAATTCCAACACTGAAAGTATTATTATGAGGGTTCAGACCTCTCGATACCCCCACCTGTAAATATTATCTTGATATATATATATATATATATATATATATATATATATATATATATATATATATATATATATATATATATATATATATATATATATATATATATATATATATATGTATATATATATATATATATATATATGTATATGTATATATATGTATATATATATATATATATATATATATATATATATATATTTGTTTATTTATCTATTTATATATTTGTTCATATATTTCAATATAAAATACGAAAAGTTGGTTGATTTAACAGAATAACTAAATTGACGCTCAAAACGCCCTCTCCCGGTACAATTTCGCTGTGAACTGTACTCACACACAATGTGTTAAGACATTTAGAGACTGGGAAAAAGATTTTAAGGAATTAGAATGGGATAGAGGAGGTTTTAAAGGAAATATTAAAGTTAAATAATTTTGATAAATATATATATATGTATACATGTATTTATATGTATGTGTGTGTGCTATTTTTACGAAAGCATGATAACTTTCAGATATTATAGTAATATTTCCTTCTTATATAACGGCTATTTAATAAAGTCCATTTTTATTTCAATGTATGAAAAGTGCCCCTTATTAAAAGAGATCTCCATCTGGGCTTTGCTCTAATGTTTTGCGTCACCTCTTTGAAAATAAAAGCGTTATCCATCAAATCAAATAATGGGTTCCCGACCTCGCACAGCGTACACAATTATTTAAGATTTTGACAGAAAGAATTCTGTTGGATATGGCAGAAAATGACAGTTTTGTGATCGATGGTTCAGGTCTCTCTTTTTTTTTTTTTACTTTATTATTATTATCCAGTTTCTGGGGGGATTTCGGAACCGCTATATTAAAATGTTTCAACACGCATTTAAAGAAAAATATAGAATATATTTCTATAGGAAATTTGAAAGTGCAAGAAAGCCTTTTTTAATATTTACAATTTTAATTCGAAAATTTTATTAAAAGTTTAGAAGAATAAAAATAAATTATGTTGTTCTCTTTGTATTTTAATAACTCAATCTCTTGATATCAGTCATATAACCTTTAACAATATAAACTTTTCGAACACGTTTAACGTATACTATTATATAAAAATACACAAATTTCATAATTAGGAGTATTTTGTATGTTTTAAAAATAAAAGGACTTTTATAAACTCTTATATTACAAGGAAAATAGCAGTAAAATTTATGAAACATATGACATTTTAAAAGAATTAGCTCATATACGTATATCTATATATAAATATATACATATAAATATGTTTGTGTAAATATGTGTATATAGATACACACACACACACACACACACATATATATATATATATATATATATATATATATATATACATATATATACATATATATATATATATATGTGTGTGTGTGTGTGTGTGTGTGTGTGTGTTTGTAAATATACAAATATGTCAGTTTTAAAAACGGGAGTTAAGAATTAAGCGAGTTATAATTAAAAATATTGGAAATCTTTAACAATAACGTAATAGGAGGGAAACACACACTCGAGCGGAACTATACAGAGTAATGAGGCTAACATGGATGTAGACTAGAGGAATTTGTTTTGGTAAGCAACGCCAAAAGGCACTTCTGGGGGAGGATTCGGGCTGGTAACAACCTCCACGTTTGTCGCCCCTAAATATATACAAAGGATATCTAATGGAGTTGCCATTCACAAAATAAATAACAATAAAGAATTTTTTATACAAGAACCAATATGTGTCTTCCATGTCTTGTTTACTCGGAAAGTGTCATATATATATATATATATATATATATATATATATATATATATATATATATATATATATATATATATATATATATATATATATATATATGTATGTATGTATGTATGTATATTTGTATACAAATATACACACATATGAATGTATGTTTGTGTGTAAGTTTATATATATAGACGCACACACACACATATATTTATGCTTTTATTAATATTTTTCAAACAACTAATTTTTTTCTAATAGTAGGTGTAATGGTAGGTTACGAAAGAAAATAAGTCAGTATCCAGCCTTCGTGGTTCATTGTTCAAGCAAGATTAATTTAACTATTAGCCATGGTTTGGAGAGCCATGGTCTACTGTTTTGCGACAAGAGGTGTAACGATAGACTTACTACTTAAAGCCAATTCCGAACGGTTACGAACATCCATGCCATCAGCAGAATTGGAACCCGCGGACTCCGAAATTGAAGAGAAGCTCTCTACCTTTCTGCTATCGTTCGGATATTAACCATGGACTATTTGTATATTATGAAGGTGTTTATTGGACCTGGTGTAGGCTTTTCTACACCAGGGTGAGATGTGTAACATTATTAACTTTTAAATCACTGGCAACTGTCAAATTAACACTATTATCTGCTTTGTCGAAATATATATTATTACATAAATGAAGTCTAAATAAACATTCAAAAAAATATTTTTAAAAAATCTACATGAATAAAACGGTTACCCCCAGAATTTTTAAACCAATTTTCTGTAAAAAATATTTAAGTTATTTTTATGAAACTTAACTTGACAAAGTTAAAAAAAGCACAGTGACATGACAAAGACAACTATGATACATTTTACTACTTCGCGTCCATTCGGAGGACACTATGGGGATCAAGTACGAAATTTTCCGCATTACCGTAAATATCTTCTTCAACGCAAACAGCTTCCCGAGCTGATATAAGAGATAATTTACTTTTCTCCCGACCGTAATAACTTCTCTGATTATGAGTAGACGTTTTATCTAACCAGATTTCTTTGACGTCTTTATCACCATTCCTTTAGCTCTATACACAAGAGTAATAATGTGTCAGAAAATGAGTAAATAAAAAAATATTAAATGAATCATGTAGCAGATCTGTCTGTCGGGTGTTAGACAGAAGATTAACTCATCTTTGAATATTCAGAAACATTTATTACAGAATATTTAACCCATGCCTCAATCGATCTGGAGAGACTTTGTTTAAGAACAGAAAAACAATATCTTTTGAAGTTCAAAAATCAGATTTTTCCGCAATTTGTTTTCTCAAAGAGGTTTAGAAATGTATTATTTATAAAGTTTATAATTTATTTTACTCACCCAGTTCATTATATATATAATATATATAGTTATTATATATATATAAATATATATATATATTTATATATATATATATATATATATATATGTGCATCTATATATGATATATATATATATATATATATGTGCATCTATATATATATATGCATCTATATATATACACATACATATATATTATATATATATATATATATATAAATATATATATATATATATATATGCATATATATATGCATATATTATATATATATATATGCATATATATATGCATATAATTTATATATATATATATATATATATATGCAATATATATATATATATATATATATATATGCATTATATATTATATATATATATATATATACATATATATATTATATATATGCATATATATATTATATATTATATAATATATATATGCATATGATATATATATATATATATATATATATTATATATATATGCATATATATATAGATTATATATAAGATTTAGTCTTTTGAAACATACATGTTTTACTTCTTAACATGATAAACACTGAGAAATCGCTATTTTCTTTCTTATATTTCTTGCATCTTAAGGGTATATGGAATGTTGAATGTCTTTTTAAATTTTCAACAAAATTCTAAGAATATATAAGGTTGTTACACCACATATTTTAAACATTAAAATTTATTAGAAAAATAAGTTTTGATGATACTTCCAGCTTATCTGAGAAAACAAAATATTTGTTTAATACTATTCCTTAAAAATGATTCTAGTGCCCAGATTCAAATCAAATCCTTTTATTTTTTAAATTTTATCTTTTCAATTCATACGGACATAAAACTCGGAACCAGTTTCTACTTATGTTAATCATTATATAACACAATTATTCGAAGTTACATAATACTTGAAGTATTATATACAAATGTACAATATAAATAATACAAGTACAATATAATGTACAATACATAATAACATACAATGCATAAATGTACAATACATAATAATACAAGTATTATATGTAAAATATATAAGATTATTTTTTGCAATTTCCGATGTTAAATTCACTGTAACCTCGGGAAACACAAAAATATTTTAAAAATCACACCAAATTTTGTTACAAAATATTAAAATGCATTTTTCAAACATTTGAACAAGAAATATATAAAACTAATACAACTGAAATTTTTTGGAATTACTAACTCAGTAGATAAATTAACAAAGTGCAAATAGTTTGAAACGATGATAATATAAGGCAGAAAAATAACCATGTTAATCAAAACATGAAGCATATACCCAACTTCTTTTTCTCAGAACTAAGTATCATTTTATATATTTGGCTAAATTTTGGAAATTTTGAAGTATTCATGCCCCATTATAATAAATTCCCATTGAACTTGTAATTCATATTAAGCATTTATATATATTAATATATATATATATATATATACATATATATATGCACACATAAGGCTTTTTGTCTAAATATGAAGTGGGGTTAAGGGCCGTTGTCATTACCCTGCAGTCGCGAAATCTCGCAAAGAGAACGCAATCAAGGCACTAGAAAATTTCATTTATTCATCGAAATATTAAAACAACAGGGACACTCAATTCTAGACCAGTTTGACGAAACTATGACAGAACGAAATTGTGAAGAAACTCTGTCGAAACGTTATACGAAACTGTTTTGAAATTAAAGACTTTTGCTTAAATAGTCATTTGTGCACACCAATTAGCTATTACTTGAAGTCACGTGACTGGTGTAGCCCATGTGTTAGAACTCTATCTTTAGATATGGAACCGGAAGAATTTCTGCTAGTGAGCATTAGAGAATATTTGCTAGGGATCCATGAGAAGAATTCCTATGAAAATAGAATCATAAGCCGAAAGTAATAAAAATATCACTTCATATATATATATATATATATATATATACACATGCATGCATATATATATACAAAAACATACATATATATACACGTATACTTTATATATATATATATATATATATATATATATATATATATATATATATATATATATATATACATATACCTATATATCTCTACATATACCTATATATATATATATATATATATATATATATATATATATACATATACCTAT